>JAHPZR010032969.1:0-20000 GCA_019787425.1 Platygyra sinensis | reverse complement strand
TGGCTTGCTTTTGTTTTTTGTTTTTTTGAATAATGCTCAAGCTTTCAAATTGCGACAGGGTAATTCGCGGTTTTGCCTAGCTTCTGGACTTTTCATTTTTCCTCTCTTCTGCGAACTGAGAGCCGTTCATAAAGACTCGACATCAAGTTGTAACTCATTCAAAGATGCTAAAGAAATGCTAAAGAACTAAATCTCTTTTTAAGGCCACGTGTAATTTTACTATTGTAACAGGATCAGCGGCGGCGTGGTTTCATCACAGCTTCAGAAAGCAGGTCCTTCAGACGAGCCTTTTTCTGTTATGGCCCAAAAATGGGCGTACCAGTGACCTTTGTAGTTTCATATGGAAATGAAATTCACAGACAAATGTGGTGTCCACCTGGTAAAATCATTGTGGTATGTGGAAATGATATCAATGAGGTGATAAAAGTCAAATCTATCAACAAAATTGAAACAAACGCGAGTCGTCGCGATCCGTTCCGATCGGGACGATCCGCCGACATTTTCACCACACACCATATTGCCGACATAAATATTTTCTAAGTCTATCGCGAACTGACGCCACCTTGAAACGACACCACCTTGACGATCCGCCCACAGATCCGCCCACAGATCCCAGACTGACACAAAGGGACGAGCCGTCACGATCCGTCACGGATCGACACCAGTTTCGCGACCCGTTACGGATCGGGTGTGTTGGACAAAACTCGTTTAGACTGCACCTGAACTAAGAAAAGATAGGATTATGGAGTTAATCCGCTGTATTGGCCTTTTACAGTGATACCTGTTGGCTATCGAATTAAGAAATCACAGGGGGTCTAAAATTAGCCAATCCTGTGACGCGGATGTTTCTCATGTTGACAGCCAAGGTGGCTTTAGACTCGATAAAGCGTCTTCCACGCAGGTCACTCAACGCACGTGGAAACATCCACGAGATAACTGAATACCAGATCTAAAAATAACTTAAGAAGAAGCCTATATGGCCTACAAGGTTATAAAAACTAGATTTCAACTATCTGAATCAGGCACTTGCCTAAATAAATGTTGATGACCAGCCCTGAACTGAAGATCTTAATGACAGTCAAATGATACACATTTTGTGCAATATATAGAATCACACCCTGAGTCCATATCATTGCACTCAACACTTCACACAATATACTAAGTTATCTTGTAAACTGCTGGACAACCAGTACCTTAGTCAAACTCTGAAAAGGCGAACTCTAATGAGGTGGCGAGCTGAAAGCTAAGTACAGTGATGGATTATATAGAATCAGGGTTTGCTGTCTCATCGAGCAGACGCATTGCACTCGCGCACTTCTCGGTTAAACTTCCTCTCTTAACATTTTCAAAGTCTTGAAAACTTCAGTTTTCAAATCAAAACTCAAGACAGGCTATTTGTATTTACAAAGCAAATCAGAATTACTATCCATACTAGTCATGTTAATTACCTTCTTTGAATTTGGTTCGTTACCACTGCTCTTTTTTCGCTTTAAACTCCCATAAACGTTGAGGCAGCAGAGACCAGAGGTGGCGATGAATTTTTGCGTTCAAACACTGTCAAGGGTTGGCCATACAGGACAATATTTGGTTAGTGTAATGTAGAGTGCGAAACCGCAGTGTGCCGGTCCAGGTATTTGGTAAGCCTTGCGTCTGAATTCTTTTGTTTAGTTTTGGCTTTTTAAGGTGGTTCCGCTGAATTGCTTTACTCAACCCTACTGCGAAAGATTTTCCCACGAAAATTAAAAATGTGTAAAATAATAATGATAGCGTAGATTATAAAAGATTAATTTAATGTGATGTCTAAACAAAAACTTCAGGAGTTCTTCTTTAATTCAGGCAAAAAGATGCGCTGAAGAATTTGCTAAAGTTGTGGGGCTTGAATTTATAGACAGGTACGTGGTTAATGAGCACCTGCATTTAAACATCAAAACACTAACTCTCGTTACTACCTCCATTCATTTCTTTCGATGTTAGTTGTGAAAATTTTGTAGTGCATCACTGAATGCAGCATGATATAGTCAAAATCATAGCTTTCCAGTTTAATAAAGATGAAAGGAAAATCGATGTTGATCTGGTAGTCAATCTACAGACACGATTAATCACTTACTGAGAGATCATTCATATTCTGCTTGTTTGTCGTAGTGACCACAGTCATACCATACTGGCAGGCCTGGGTACCCTGGGATTCGAAATCCTAGAGGAATGCGATTGCAAGTTAGACGCTGTCCTCATACCTGACAGTGACAAAACTCTTCTTAAAGCCCTAAGATATTCTATAAAGAGCATTTTCCCTTAGATCAAGATCATAGTAAGTGAACATCCTTAATCGTGAATTCAGTAAAACTGGGATTTTTTTAGGTTAACTATATTGTCTTTTGACGGTTAACATTTTAATATAGGTTGCTCAAGTCACAGAAAGAACTTACAAGAGGTTAGATAGTGACAGTTTTATTTCAGTACTTTTTACGAAATATATTAAACACGAAAGACTGTGTTTGACCACGTTTCAAAACAATGAGAATAGAGTTGAAAATACGACAAGTAGCGGAGAATGTTTGACAAACTTTAATTTGAGTTGTTTGGAAATAAGGTCAAAAAGTGTCTTGAGCGTTTGATATATCTTCTCAATCATACAAATTGCTAAAAACGGAGAATTAAAATCGTAAAAATCAATGATTTCCAAACACCGTCACATCTTTGATTTCCAGCTTTGAAGTAATAATCCCCTGTGGTTGATTGACATATAATCAAAATTATAAGATAGCTAGCAGTGCCGCGCAATCAAATTCAGTATGCGCAAGCGTGCTCAAATTAACAAATGATAAACGCAATAGCGTAAACTATTTAACAAAAAGATTCCATGTTGCCGTGCGTCTGTTTACTAACAGATCAGAGATGACGTCAAAGTGTGATAAGAACAAAACAGTGGCACACGAGGCGAAGCCGAGTGTGTCCCTGATGTTCTTACTACAGTTTGACGTCTTCTGTGTTCTATTACTGAACAGACGTACGGCAACATGCAATTTATTTGTTTTATATATTAACGAAACAAATTACTACACATAAAGCTTTTGTTTATTTCAATATACTTCATCAGACGCGAAAGCCTGCCTTTGCTCCGCCTTTGCCCACTTCGGCAAACACGAAAAGAAAGCCATTTGACGTAATCTATGATCTATACGAAATGAAGCAATTTCAATTGTTGATTGGTCGAGGAAAATTACGCCACGGTCAAAGCTGACTCAAGTGTCGCTCTTCGTGGAATTAAAACTTACAACGAAAGCCGAATTGAACTGCAAAAATCTTGAAGAAAATGCTTGAAAAATCAAGTCAGTTTTTGTCATCTTAGCAGCCCTGTGAGCCGAAAAGCGTGGACGTTGCCTTGAAAGTTGCAGGAGTTAAAAAATACCCTCGGAAAACTTGTGGTTGCGGTCAACCTAGAGGCCATTTGATTCGAGTTGTGACAGAAAGGAGCGTAAATGACGGTGGAGATTTTCGTCTTCTGTGGTTAGTGTTTCTCAAATCAGCTTGATATAGTGTCGGAGACACATTTTAGCTGCGATAGTGTTGACCGTGAGCTGTGGTTAGCTATACTTAGCTTGCTGCTGTGCCCTGAAACGGACAAGACTGAAAGGAACATTCGCATCGGAAAGCAAGGTTATGTATTTATTTTACTGATTTTAAGAAGTGATGTTTTGATGTTTCATTCCTGACTTCAGTGTGTCAACTGTTGTTCTGACACTGGCAATAGTTTTTAAATAAATTAAAATCAGAAAAATTTTGTTTATTGGGTTTGTTAAGTTCTAGATAAAGCAATGGTTCTCGGCTTCACCAAGTTTGTGGTGGTTTAGTCCTCGCTCGACTGCGACTGTGACTGCGCTCGAAAATTATTTATGTATCATTTTCTAAAAGAAACGCTTTATCTTTCGTTTTCTGGCTTCTCGAACCTGTTGAATGCCTTAACAAGACTTTTATTATCCTATCTTTTTGCCCAGTCACGTAAAATATTATCCTATTCTGAAACTTTCCGCCATTTTAAAACGGCAGAGGGAAAAACTTTGACAATGATACGTCAATCGTGCATCTGTCCTCTATAGATCATAGCCGAGAACCAATCAAAATGCGAGAATAACTTGGGTATTATATAACTTAGGATAAATAAAATCACTACTGTCTTCTATAATGTAATTTTTGTCAGAGAAAAAAAATATATCCATTTTGATTATGATGATTTGAAACAAGGTTGTGATGGTGGGTTTAAGCTTAAACTTTAAATGTGATTGGTTAACTTAACTACAACTTTGAATGTGATTGGCTAAATGAACTGCCCGATAACAAACTGTCCGATAACAACTTGACAATTGAATTAGTCCGAAATTGGAATCGAGGGAAATTGTAATTTTTATGATTAGTTATGTGTATAATCCCGATAGTTGCATGCTGATGGCGTGAGCAAATCACTTCGCAGCATTTTTTTTTTTTTTTTTGCGCGAGCGGCCATTGTTAGCGCGGGGAAGAAATATTATATTTCACGACAATAATGGATACAAACAGAGACTCGGCAAACTGGTTACAAAACAAAGACAATTTGCCGACCTTTTCTCTTGGGCTAGAGTTCTTAAATGAGGCAGAGGAAGAGAAAAACAACGGAAAAGGAAACTCGGCATTCAGTAGCATCAGCGCCATCATGATTCGCTTCACTGTCCGAGGGTAAATTGCACCGAGGGGCCGCAAGCGGAGCCCCATACCCATATAGGAAAGAAAGGAAACCCAATGAGTTGATTTTGTCATGGTTATCATTGCTAGCGGCCATTGCTCGTGGGCCGCGTACGCACGACAACGACGACGACGACGGAGTCACGCAACATGGCGGCCATACTCCAATAAACGGTTGACAGAGATAATGCAGCCTTGATTTACCGTGTATTCTTTGATATTGAAACATCCAAATTTAACATTTGCCCTCGACGCTTCGCTTCTCGCAAATGTTCATTTTTTCGGACAATCTCTCGGCCGCGGACATTATCAGCCGAATACAGCCGCCTGAAGGGGTTTATTTACAAATATTAATCCTCCGATCATTGTTGAGAAACTAGGTGCCTTGGTAAAAAAAAAAACAAAACAAAACAAACCAAAACAAAAAAAACAACCAATAAAACAGATAAGACGTTTGTCTTACCCAGGTATACATAAACTGGTATCAGCAGATAATTGGGTGGCGAATGTTAAAGGAGTAACAAACGTTTATTGCTTCAAGCTAAATTATCGTAATTCGGACCTCTTGTATGCAGATTTGACCACACCTTTTTGTACGTGCTTTTAAACGCGCTGCAGATGAAAGTTGACGGTAACAGCAAAAAACCGGATTCTGATACTGCCTTCTTAATCTACTCCTATCTTTCGTCATAATACTTTCAGAATTCTGTTCCCTTCAACAGTGGACCCGGACCTTACCACGAGCAGTTCTTCGAGTCATGGAAGAGAAAGGTATACTCCTTAGTAAAATGGCCGTTTCAGGATTGGCAGTGCTATCATGAGTGGCCATGGGAATCGTTGTCATCTAAGAAATAAGAGGTAAGTAGTGGCTCAGTAAAAGACGTTGAGATAAAGTGATTCTTTACAAGAATGACGTTGCGTGTTTTTGGATATCATCTTAGCAGATATACTTTTGTGTAATTACAACTTCGTGGATCATCGATGGATTTTGTAATTTACCCATGCGTTTTTGCTATGGTGGATAAGTAACATGATATATTCCGGCCATTTTTTTCGCGGTTCTTTCACGTCACTCACGACGGACTAAGCCACAGGAGGGACTACTACGTAGTCTAAATCCTAGAACCTTTGCCTCATTTCGCTGATCAGTAGACAATGAAGGCTCTATTAACTAGACCTACGTAAACCACTAAGAGCTACTAAGCTTGTTTCATGATTTCTTTCAATACGCTACTGAAGTTCTTGGGTACTTAACCAGATATGCTCTAGACAAAATCTATATATACCAAAAGTGACGTACCAACTGTGATAAACAAACAATTACTTGCAGAGCGGCTAATCTCTGGAAAAAATATCGCTACTCATCTTAAAGATCTCAATACCTTCAACTTCTGAAACACCTGAAACTTTATTTTTGTCTGAACAACATTCTGAAAAATTAGTATAATTTACTAGTAAGCTCATATATTTTCCAATTTGATGCACATATCTCAAGTTTTCTTTTCTCTTTAGTAAATCTCCATAGACAACATAATAACTGGAGCCTCTACAGACTCATATAGTACACTTTCTTTCTTTTTGTATTTACATTTCGATGATATAAAACCGGTACTATTGAATAATGTTATTATGATTATTAATGAGCACTCATACGCACGAAACTCAGAGTCGCAGGGAATCTCGTGTATTTTCATTAGTCATCTAATTCTATACACCGCTCTGCCCACAACGTGTATTGAGCACTCTTTAGCAGTGTTTGCTACAATTTCTCATGATTATTATGATTATTGTTTGTTAGATTGTACACTTATTTTGATTATTATGATTATAAACAATATTGGATGAGGTTTTTGTGGTTATCACAGAATAATCAAGGTCGAGGTAAGGATTATCAAGCCGAAGCCGCGAAACAACTCAATCTCAACCTGTGTTCTTAAATACTGACAGTGATCCCAAACAACATCTCTTTAAATTAGTTCGCATGTATACTCCTAAATACTTGATGTACTCACAGTCCTGTCTGTGTGTTATTGGCTGTCCCTCCAATTCTTTTCTTCAATCCTGTTTCTCAGCAAGAATTAAAATTAAAGGTCGTGTTCGTGCCCAGTTAGAAAATTAAGGACTTGGGTTTGAATTGTTTGGGTCTTAGAATAGCATACCACGGTACTTTTTTTTTTTTTATTGGACGAACTTGGTTTGCTCCGACGGCCACCGCATATAAATCCTGATTCTCAATATCATTTTTACCACATGTTCCATTTTGGCCCACACAGAATGTAAAAAAAAATCAAAACCGGCGCTTGTTTTAGCTCTTTTGCGGCTCATAAAAACATAACGTAATATTTGGCAACAACAGTTTTTGCGAGAAACAGTTACCCGCGAAAAAAAATTTAAAAGATGGTTTCTGAGACTATGTTTCCATATACTCAATCAACCGCACCTCCCAGGCTACACTTGTGATGCAGTGCACACAAGTAAATCACTGGATTATCAGGCCTAAGACACGTGAAAATACTGGATAAGGGTGAGGGTTAATGGTTAGTTTTATAGTCGATTCAGTGTTTCTGAATATTCGGTACTTAAATTTCTGCAACCCATTCGTTAGGCAAGTGTTTCCTCGGTGGTCTAGTGGGTTATGAGTAGAAGGACGTGCCGTGTCTGGAAAAAGCCGGGCTCCAATCCATACACATACACGAATTTTTTTCTTTTAAAATTGAACGAGACTTGCACTGTTGGGGGCAACAATTGTTGGAGGCGAAACCAAAGTCTCTGATGTCAAGAAACTGTCGAAATTTCATGACGAGATAGGTACGTGAAGAGGGAGAGGGCGGTATGAGATATGGAGACACATTCTTTGCCTGAAGCGGGTCTCGCGTGGACTTGTTTTATCAGCGCAGAATTTTGTTTATGTCTGAGGAAAAAATGCCGTGACCCTTTCAAACGACTATCAATATTACATATGTTACCTAGGAGTAATCATCAAAGCTTATGAGAGTGCGTTCGACGCTGAAACAAATGGGTTATCCCAGATACCTTAAAATGATTTCCCTAGCGGACTCTCAACCTCCTAAAAACCAACCTTTTGCATCAAACAACCGGTTTTTCACCAGAAAGATATTCCAGTGGACAAAGTCCCATGCCAGTCCTGATTGAAGACTGCGTTGCGTGACGGCAAACAGTTTCCGATAAGACTCACACGTTTAATAAGGGACTAAAAAAAATTTACAGTCAGCTGTTTCAAAATTTTCGTGCTAATAGTCGTCACATTGACTTGTAATGTTTTAATCGCAAATTATACTAAGCAGGACGCTCAAATATAACTGAGTAAACAATTTGCAATCGCGAGTCGCGTGCTCGTGATTCGGGTAACAAACTCCGTGCCGACTGCACTCGAGGTATTTCCCTAGCTCCTGTGTTACAAAAGTAGTTATACTAGTATTTAGCATTTTCGGTCCCTGATTCAGGTTCACTCTTATGGATATCTTTCCTTGTCAGCGTAACTCCCGTCCACTGATGCCACCAACAGATATTCGACGGATACTACTGACCTTTTCTGTCGCGAGATTGGAACTAATATGCACGAAATCGCACTCAAAATAGAGCCCGGGGCTGTAATAGCAGCTGTTATCCAGTGAACATCCCCAAAGCCTAGGTGGTATTCGTGTTCGGGTTTGTTTTTTTTTTTTTAACATATAAAAATACACCAAGCTCATCGTGAGTTCGAACGAACGTTGGAAATAAACGATCATACATGGAAGGACTTACTTGAATCTAATACTCCTCAGCCCTCAAAACATTTCGCCGGCGAAAGAATGAGAATCGGAGAGCACATTGAAAGTAAGGACTCAAAGTCTACATTTGCCTGCTCACGTGCTCGCACTCATGTTCGTCACTTCAGTGTCATCACTTAGACCCTACGGTACCAGTTTACTGGTCGTGCACATAGTTTAATAACTATGTCCGTGACACAAATGCCCTGCAAAAATTAAGTGGCGCGTGGCGGCATTTTTGTAGCCCTCTACAGGAAGTGGATTTTTCCAGCCTATAACCTTACACAGGGGCAACCGAACTTTCCATAGTCCACGCAACCAATAATTAGGCTTGCGTTTCCACTTCGGCGAACGCAAAAAGGGTTTCTTACGCGAGCGCTATAAGTAATGGTAATAGGACTGAGTGGAGTCCAATTCGGTCTGTAATCATACGAGTGATAACAAAATCGGACGACCGCGCAGCGGGAGTCCGATTTGTTTATCACGAGTATGATTACAGACAGAATTGGACGACACGAAGTCTTATTACCAATTAATCATAAAAATTACAATTTCCGAGAAAAGAAGAATAGCAAAGTTATGAAATAAGGGAAAATTTGCATTTAATGTCGCTCTGAAATCGACAACAGTCAAAATGGATTTGCTGGTTGCCAAGTGACGAGCGAAAAACAAGTCTTATGTCAGTCAAAAAACGCAACCATGCATGAAAAACGCTCAACTGCGCAGAACTTTGCGGAATTTGGTTAAAATTCCGACCGCTTGCCAGGGCAGTTTTTCCAGCAAGATTCAAGGTTTTTAAGCTGAGTCAATAGACAGCTCACTTCAAGTTGTAAACATCAGAGCCAGACTCAATTATGATTCTTCGTTTCCTTGGCTTTTTGGGACGGGGATTTTCTTAAGTTGTTGCTGAACTGTTTATTGAAAATTTAAAATGGCGCCGAGAGATTTTTGTAGCCATGCTGTATTTGGACGACGGCATACCGGTGAATTCTGCCACATTCGCTAATGAAGAAACTTGGTTTGAACTGATTGGAACTGCTGGTCGAACATTCTCATACAGCTGGTGGATTTTCTGAAGCTGCAGGCACCGAACTGTGCAAAGGGAATGTCGAAGAAATCGCAGATATCGTCGATATCGAGCTGGATTGTACAGGAACGTATCCGCTAGCAATGTGAAACAATTCTCGTCTTTCACTGGCAGTTAAATGCATTAATGTTTTTTGGCTTTACAACGTTCTACCTATGCTGCCATCCATGATTTAGTTGCTCGAGCGATGTTTTTGGAGGCTGTGGTTTTACTATTATTTATTTCTGAAATTTCGAATTCTTCGTCTGATACAAATGGAAAACTTGGCTTGGTCTACTGTCATTGTTCCTGTATTTTGATTTTGTTGAACAAAATGAGGATTTTCGAAGGAGGAAATACGTACTGTGCAGTGGTATTACAGCCGGGTGGATGTTTACCTCCGTTTGCCGCGGTTGTTGCGAAGCGATAAACAATGCTGTGGAGGGCTGAACTTCATCTGAACATGTTAACATATCCACAAAGGAACTCGTCTGGATAGTTCGCATAAACATTTGTGCCATAGGATAAAATAAATCACTTCTGTCTTCTAAAACATAATCATTGTTCAAGGAGACAAAATTCTCCATTTTGAAGAAAGCCCCGATTTAGGATTTTGTACACTTGTTTCTATGGTGATTGAAACCAATGTTGTGATTGGTTGATTTAAACCACAACTTTAAATGTGATTGGTTAATTTTAACTAAATCTTTGAATGTGATTGGCTTATGGAACTGTCCGATAACAAACTGTCCGATAACAAGGTGTCGATAACAAACTGTCCGATAACAGCTTGACAAGTAAATTAGTGGGAAATAGGAGTTTTTTAAACCAATCACAATCGAGGAAATTGTAATTTTTATGATTAAACATGATAAAAGGCTAAGTTTTAACTTTTTTTTTTCCCCAGAAAATTCCATCATTGCTTTTGGCGAAGTAAACACTATTTTACATTTATCACCGTCAGCGTGTTCCATGGCCAGAAGTAATACCTTTATAGCGCATTGAATATTCCCTTCGAAAGTAAACAGAAACAAAAAATTCCAGATTACGAAATCTTCTGTTTCGCACGCAAAGCGAAAATACAGCTTGACTCTGGATAATTTCAGCCTTAGTAGCCAGCAGCTGGTACCAATTAAATGCTTTATCCTTGCAAATGTCCTGCGCTCATCACCAAAGGATTTTGGCCCAAGTTTGACCAAATAAACATCTTTCCCGTCGGCGGCTATTTTTTATTTGCCTAAACAGTTAATTCGCTAACTTGACAAAACCATCCTGAGGGGGGATATGACGAAAAAAACTGAGAAGTGGCGTGTAATTGGCTGATAATGGCATCATCCGCGAAGGTTTGGATATAGTCACCGACAAAACTAAAAAAAAAAAAAAAAGAATTTAAGAAAAAAAAATTAAAACCGCGCTTTTTTAACTCTTTTTGCGCTCACAAAAACATTACGTAATATTTAGCAACAACGTTTTGCGAGAAAACATTACCCGGAAACAATTTAAAGATGGTGAGGACTTGTTTCCATATCTCAAACGGCCCTGGATACCTTGTGATGCGTACACAAAATAAATACTGATTATAGGCCTAAGCACTGAAAATACTGATAAGGGTTAGGGTTAATGGTTAGCTTCTTTATAGCGTTCGGGTTTCCGATATGGTACTTAAATTAAACCATATATCGGTAGCGTTTCCTAGGTGGTCTAGTGGTTAGCTTGGAGGCTGCCGTGCTAGCGCCCCGGCTTCAAATCCACCTCGTCACACCGAATTTTTTTTTTTTCCTTTAAATTGAAGAGACTTGCACTTTGACAACATTTGTTGAGCAGAAACTAAGTGTCATGCAAGTGTACGTGAATAGGGAGAGGGCGGTTTCAGATATGGAAACATTCTTTGCATGAGACTGGGGTCTAGCGTTAGTTGTTCTCTTATCACTCTGCAGTAAAACGAGAACAAATCATTTTCACTCTAGAAACCATGAAACGCAGACAAGAATCAGCGGTAGCGAGAGATGCCGTCAAGTGACCTTGAATCTGCAAAGAACACCTTGTATACCTGATAACAAATAATCACGCACACTGTCAAAATAACTCCGGCGACAAATACCAACACATCTGTATGGAAAGCACTGAAGCAACGTGCATTCCTTGACGCGAGAAAATACATTTGTAATCGGAGAATTTTGTTTATGTCGGAGGAAAAAATACCTTGACCTTTCAAACGACTATCAATTTACATATGTTAAAAGGGTTTTTCACGAGCATAAAGGCTAAGTTTTAACTTTTTTTCCTCAGAAATTCCATCATTGCTTCTAGCGAAGTAAACACGACTCACATTTATCACCGTCAGCGTGATCCATGGCCAGACATAATACCTTTATAGCGCATTGAATATCCCCTTCGAAAGTGAACAGAAACAATAATTCCAGATTACAAAATCTTCTGTTTCGCACGCAAAACAAAAATACAGCTTAACTCTGGGTAATTTTAGCTTTAGTAGCCAGCAACTGGTCCTAAGTTACATTGTTTATCCTGCAAATGTCCTGATGTGCATCTCCAACGGAGTTTGGCCAATTTTGACCAAATAAACATATCTCACAGACAGCCATGTTCTGTCTGAATAGTTAATCTGCTAACTTGACAAAATGCTCTTGAGAGGGGATATGACGAAAAGAGCCGAGAAATGGCCTGTAATTGGCTGATGATGACATCATCCGAGTGGGAGTTTGGGTCTGCTCACCGACAAAACGAAAACAAAAACCGAAGGCAGAGTAAGAAACCACCCAGCCTACGGCTGCGCGGTTAAAAAAAAAAAAAATAGATAAATTAACTGAAGGCAGAGCAAGAAACCGCCCAGCCTAGGGCTGCGCGGTTTAATAAAAAAAACAGGAAACCGAAGGCAGAGCAAGAAACCGCCCAGCCTACGGCCGCGCGGTTTAATACATACCCAACAAACAATGGCGCCGAGTCGAGGTCTGGGTGCGCAAAAATACAGTAAATGTAAATGTATGAAAATGTCCAACTCAACCTCGCACTGGTGTTATTGTTTGAACGCACTGAAGTGAAATCCAGGAAACAGATCCTCTGTAGTGTAGGCTCCCTTTTGCAGACTCAGTTCTGGGTCTGGGGACATAATAATTTATCTCAGAATTTCTGAGATTGTGTGAATGTACATTTGAGGTGTTGGTAAAGATCCCCCTCAGATACGCTGGGGAAAGATTATTATGGATTTTATACATTGTCACAGCCAACTGTTTAAGTCTTACATATTCTAGCCTTTCCCAGCCAAGCTCATCCAACAAAACACTTGAGCGAACATCATAGTTAGAATAGGTGAGAATTCTAGCAGCCCTATTCTGCAGCTTTTGAAGTTTGTCTGCTAGTCCCTTATTGATATTACCCCAGACGGCACTACAGTAATTAAAATATGGCATTACCAGTGCATTGTACATATTCACTCTAATATCAAATGGTATAAAATGACTTACGCGCCTTAAAATAGCAATACATAAATAGTGAATAAGAGAGGGCCTAAAATAGACCCCTGTGGAATACCACATGTTATATTACAGAAATCAGATTGAACTCCATCGATAAACGTTTGTTGCTTTCGATCAGATAGATAGGACTGGAACCAGTTAAGAGATTGAGAAGTGACCCCATAGAGTTTAAGCTTTCCCAAAAGGATAGTATGATCCATGGTATCAAAAGCTTTTTTCAAATCCAGGAATATCACACCATTTAAGAGACTGTTGTCAATATTCTATAGCCATTCATTCGTAGCCTCAAGTAAAGCTGTTTTAGTGGAAAACATAGGTCTGAAGCCAGATTGTGATTCAGTTAACAAGTTATTATTATTTAAATATTCATATAATTGATTAAAAACAACTCCTTCAATTAATTTACTTACTACAGGCGGAACTGAGATAGGTGAAAATGACGTCCGAAGAAGGCTACCGCGTAGGTCAAAAGATGAGTTATCGCTTTAGTTCAGTTTTGCTAACTAAACAGTGTTTGCTCTAGAAGAAGCATTTATTTCAATGTGTCGGATGTCTAGAGCAATAATGTTTCGTTTCAATAGCAAAACTCAGTGGCAGATGTTTCTGTTACTTTACGGCCGCCATGTTTGTGCCCCTCAGATGGGCACAAACATGACGTTTCCACACAAAGCTTTATTAGTTTGGGTGACACGCTTCTGCAAATAACGCACGAATAAAAAACAGAAAAGACCTAATTCTTCCCATGGTTGTTAATATATCAATCATCTATCGTATCCCAGATTCTTGACTTCATTCAATGAATGCTTACGATATTTTAGCTTTGATCTCATGACTGGTGAAAATCGAGAATAGTGGACCTCCAGCGATCGGATGGGCCGCCAAGCGGAACGCCATAACTATAGAAACAGATCCGCATGCATGTATAAAAACAGAAAACCATGCAACTCTTTTCTCATGGTCAACGTGGTTAGCAGCATGGATCGTAGGCCCGTGCGCATAGCGACGAAGACGACGACGCCGCTTAACATGACGGCTATACTACAACTAATACCGTAAATACTATTTTTTCCGCCCCGGTGGGCCTATTCATTTTAGGCGGTTCTTGGAGAGGGAGGTGGGGGGGGGGGGGGATTATGAGAAGGGGGCTTATTTCAGAAGAGAGAGGGGGCGGGAGGTGCTTATCTCATTTCTAGCTGAAACGCATCACCGTTATTAGGAACTTAAGCACTGACGACGGCGACGCCAGGGATGACGCTTAGCAAAAAATGGATTTAAATTTTACTCTCGAATTTCGCAATTAACCAAACTCGTTCAGAGCGCAAATCTGTCTAAAAACCTTCTCAAACTAGGCATGTAATGCCAGCGATCAATTTCATAAGGAAATCCAAAATATCTGCCGTTGTGGCGTAGGTTTTTAGACAGATTTGCGCTCTGAACGAGTTTGGTTAATTGCGAAATTCGAGAGTAAAATTTAAATCCATTTTTTGCTAAGCGTCATCCCTGGCGTCGCCGTCGTCAGTGCTTAAGTTCCTAATAACGGTGATGCGTTTCAGCTAGAAATGAGATAAGCACCTCCCGCCCCCTCTCTCTTCTGAAATAAGCCCCCTTCTCATAATCCCCCCCCCCCCCCACCTCCCTCTCCAAGAACCGCCTAAAATGAATAGGCCCACCGGGGCGGAAAAAATAGTATTTACGGTATTAGTTGTAGTATAGCCGTCATGTTAAGCGGCGTCGTCGTCTTCGTCGCTATGCGCACGGGCCTACGATCCATGCTGCTAACCACGTTGACCATGAGAAAAGAGTTGCATGGTTTTCTGTTTTTATACATGCATGCGGATCTGTTTCTATAGTTATGGCGTTCCGCTTGGCGGCCCATCCGATCGCTGGAGGTCCACTATTCTCGATTTTCACCAGTCATGAGATCAAAGCTAAAATATCGTAAGCATTCATTGAATGAAGTCAAGAATCTGGGATACGATAGATGATTGATATATTAACAACCATGGGAAGAATTAGGTCTTTTCTGTTTTTTATTCGTGCGTTATTTGCAGAAGCGTGTCACCCAAACTAATAAAGCTTTGTGTGGAAACGTCATGTTTGTGCCCATCTGAGGGGCACAAACATGGCGGCCGTAAAGTAACAGAAACATCTGCCACTGAGTTTTGCTATTGAAACGAAACATTATTGCTCTAGACATCCGACACATTGAAATAAATGCTTCTTCTAGAGCAAACACTGTTTAGTTAGCAAAACTGAACTAAAGCGATAACTCATCTTTTGACCTACGCGGTAGCCTTCTTCGGACGTCATTTTCACCTATCTCAGTTCCGCCTGTAGTAAGTAAATTAATTGAAGGAGTTGTTTTTAATCAATTATATGAATATTTAAATAATAATAACTTGTTAACTGAATCACAATCTGGCTTCAGACCTATGTTTTCCACTAAAACAGCTTTACTTGAGGCTACGAATGAATGGCTATAGAATATTGACAACAGTCTCTTAAATGGTGTGATATTCCTGGATTTGAAAAAAGCTTTTGATACCATGGATCATACTATCCTTTTGGGAAAGCTTAAACTCTATGGGGTCACTTCTCAATCTCTTAACTGGTTCCAGTCCTATCTATCTGATCGAAAGCAACAAACGTTTATCGATGGAGTTCAATCTGATTTCTGTAATATAACATGTGGTATTCCACAGGGGTCTATTTTAGGCCCTCTCTTATTCACTATTTATGTATTGCTATTTTAAGGCGCGTAAGTCATTTTATACCATTTGATATTAGAGTGAATATGTACAATGCACTGGTAATGCCATATTTTAATTACTGTAGTGCCGTCTGGGGTAATATCAATAAGGGACTAGCAGACAAACTTCAAAAGCTGCAGAATAGGGCTGCTAGAATTCTCACCTATTCTAACTATGATGTTCGCTCAAGTGTTTTGTTGGATGAGCTTGGCTGGGAAAGGCTAGAATATGTAAGACTTAAACAGTTGGCTGTGACAATGTATAAAATCCATAATAATCTTTCCCCAGCGTATCTGAGGGGGATCTTTACCAACACCTCAAATGTACATTCACACAATCTCAGAAATTCTGAGATAAATTATTATGTCCCCAGACCCAGAACTGAGTCTGCAAAAGGGAGCCTACACTACAGAGGATCTGTTTCCTGGATTTCACTTCAGTGCGTTCAAACAATAACACCAGTGCGAGGTTGAGTTGGACATTTTCATACATTTACATTTACTGTATTTTTGCGCACCCAGACCTCGACTCGGCGCCATTGTTTGTTGGGTATGTATTAAACCGCGCGGCCGTAGGCTGGGCGGTTTCTTGCTCTGCCTTCGGTTTCCTGTTTTTTTTATTAAACCGCGCAGCCCTAGGCTGGGCGGTTTCTTGCTCTGCCTTCAGTTAATTTATCTATTTTTTTTTTTTTTAACCGCGCAGCCGTAGGCTGGGTGGTTTCTTACTCTGCCTTCGGTTTTTGTTTTCGTTTTGTCGGTGAGCAGACCCAAACTCCCACTCGGATGATGTCATCATCAGCCAATTACAGGCCATTTCTCGGCTCTTTTCGTCATATCCCCTCTCAAGAGCATTTTGTCAAGTTAGCAGATTAACTATTCAGACAGAACATGGCTGTCTGTGAGATATGTTTATTTGGTCAAAATTGGGCCAAACTCCGTTGGAGATGCACATCAGGACATTTGCAGGATAAACAATGTAACTTAGGACCAGTTGCTGGCTACTAAAGCTAAAATTACCCAGAGTTAAGCTGTATTTTTGTTTTGCGTGCGAAACAGAAGATTTTGTAATCTGGAATTATTGTTTCTGTTCACTTTCGAAGGGGATATTCAATGCGCTATAAAGGTATTATGTCTGGCCATGGATCACGCTGACGGTGATAAATGTGAGTCGTGTTTACTTCGCTAGAAGCAATGATGGAATTTCTGAGGAAAAAAAAGTTAAAACTTAGCCTTTATGCTCGTGAAAAACCCTTTTAACATATGTAAATTGATAGTCGTTTGAAAGGTCAAGGTATTTTTTCCTCCGACATAAACAAAATTCCTCCGATTACAAATGTATTTTCTCGCGTCAAGGAATGCACGTTGCTTCAGTGCTTTCCATACAGATGTGTTGGTATTTGTCGCCGGAGTTATTTTGACAGTGTGCGTGATTATTTGTTATCAGGTATACAAGGTGTTCTTTGCAGATTCAAGGTCACTTGACGGCATCTCTCGCTACCGCTGATTCTTGTCTGCGTTTCATGGTTTCTAGAGTGAAAATGATTTGTTCTCGTTTTACTGCAGAGTGATAAGAGAACAACTAACGCTAGACCCCAGTCTCATGCAAAGAATGTTTCCATATCTGAAACCCGCCCTCTCCCTATTCACGTACACTTGCATGACACTTAGTTTTCTGCTCAACAAATGTTGTCAAAGTGCAAGTCTCTTCAATTTAAAGGAAAAAAAAAAAATTCGGTGTGACGAGGTGGATTTGAAGCCGGGGCGCTAGCACGGCAGCCTCCAAGCTAACCACTAGACCACCTAGGAAACGCTACCGATATATGGTTTAATTTAAGTACCATATCGGAAACCCGAACGCTATAAAGAAGCTAACCATTAACCCTAACCCTTATCAGTATTTTCAGTGCTTAGGCCTATAATCAGTATTTATTTTGTGTACGCATCACAAGGTATCCAAGGGCCGTTTGAGATATGGAAACAAGTCCTCACCATCTTTAAATTGTTTCCGGGTAATGTTTTCTCGCAAAACGTTGTTGCTAAATATTACGTAATGTTTTTGTGAGCGCAAAAAGAGTTAAAAAAGCGCGGTTTTAATTTTTTTTTCTTAAATTCTTTTTTTTTTTTTTTTAGTTTTGTCGGTGACTATATCCAAACCTTCGCGGATGATGCCATTATCAGCCAATTACACGCCACTTCTCAGTTTTTTTCGTCATATCCCCCCTCAGGATGGTTTTGTCAAGTTAGCGAATTAACTGTTTAGGCAAATAAAAAATAGCCGCCGACGGGAAAGATGTTTATTTGGTCAAACTTGGGCCAAAATCCTTTGGTGATGAGCGCAGGACATTTGCAAGGATAAAGCATTTAATTGGTACCAGCTGCTGGCTACTAAGGCTGAAATTATCCAGAGTCAAGCTGTATTTTCGCTTTGCGTGCGAAACAGAAGATTTCGTAATCTGGAATTTTTTGTTTCTGTTTACTTTCGAAGGGAATATTCAATGCGCTATAAAGGTATTACTTCTGGCCATGGAACACGCTGACGGTGATAAATGTAAAATAGTGTTTACTTCGCCAAAAGCAATGATGGAATTTTCTGGGGAAAAAAAAAAGTTAAAACTTAGCCTTTTATCATGTTTTAATCATAAAATTACAATTTCCTCGATTGTGATTGGTTTAAAAAACTCCTATTTCCCACTAATTTACTTGTCAAGCTGTTATCGGACAGTTTGTTATCGGACACCTTGTTATCGGACAGTTTGTTATCGGACAGTTCCATAAGCCAATCACATTCAAAGATTTAGTTAAAATTAACCAATCACATTTAAAGTTGTGGTTTAAATCAACCAATCACAACATTGGTTTCAATCACCATAGAAACAAGTGTACAAAATCCTAAATCGGGGCTTTCTTCAAAATGGAGAATTTTGTCTCCTTGAACAATGATTATGTTTTAGAAGACAGAAGTGATTTATTTTATCCCATGGCACAAATGTTTATGCGAACTATCCAGACGAGTTCCTTTGTGGATATGTTAACATGTTCAGATGAAGTTCAGCCCTCCACAGCATTGTTTATCGCTTCGCAACAACCGCGGCAAACGGAGGTAAACATCCACCCGGCTGTAATACCACTGCACAGTACGTATTTCCTCCCTCGAAAATCCTCATTTTGTTCAACAAAATCAAAATACAGGAACAATGACAGTAGACCAAGCCAAGTTTTCAATTCCCCTTGTATCAGACGAAGAAATTTCAGAAATAAATAATAGTAAAACCACAGCCTCCAAAAACATCGCTCGAGCAACTAAATCATGGATGGCAGCATAGGTAGAACGTTGTAAAGCCAAAAACATTAATGCATTTAACTGCCAGTGAAAGACGAGAATTGTTTCACATTGCTAGCCGGGATACGTTCCTGTACAATCCAGCTCGATATCGACGATATCTGCGATTTCTTCGACATTCCCTTTGCACAGTTCGGTGCCTGCAGCTTCAGCAAATCCACCAGCTGTAGGAGAATGTTCGACCAGCAGTTCCAATCAGTTCAAACCAAGTTTCTTCATTAGCGAATGTGGCAGAATTCACCGGTATGCCGTCGTCCAAATACAGCATGGCTACAAAAATCTCTGGGCGCCATTTTAAATTTTCAATAAACAGTTCAGCAACAACTTAAGAAAATCCCCGTCCCAAAAAGCCAAGGAAACGAAGAATCATAATTGACTCTGGCTCTGATGTTTACAACTTGAAGTGTACTGTCTATTGACTCAGCTTGAAAACCTTGAATCTTGCTGGAAAAACTGCCCTGGCAAGCGTTCGGAATTTTAACCAAATTCCGCAAAGTTCTGCGCAGTTGAGCGTTTTTCATGCATGGTTGCGTTTTTGACTGACTTTGCTCGTCACTTGGCAACCAGCAAATCCATTTTGACTGTTGTCGATTTCAGAGCGACACCCTGGATTAAATGCAAATTTTCCCTTATTTCATAACTTTGCTATTCTTCTTTTCTCGGAAATTGTAATTTTTATGATTAATTGGTAATAAGACTTCTTGTCGTCCAATTCTGTCTGTAATCATACTCGTGATAAACAAATCGGACTCCCGCTGCGCGGTCGTCCGATTTTGTTATCACTCGTATGATTACAGACCGAATTGGACTCCACTCAGTCCTATTACCATTACTTATAGCGCTCGTAATAAACCCTTTTTGCGTT
>JAHPZR010032967.1:20000-26810 GCA_019787425.1 Platygyra sinensis | reverse complement strand
GTGTATTTTCATTTTTTTTCAGTTACTGTGTAAAGTATTTGTTGTTTGTTTTTTTTTTCAATGATCTTGAAATGTGGCCTCAACGGAGAAAGAATGGTCTGATGAGAAATACTCGTTAGGAAATCCTCTGTACGCGGCGATAGTTGACTCGGGTATAGTTTCCAATACAGCTGTGACCTTTAAATTTTCTGAATCAAACCAAATGTAATCCAGTGTCCAAACACGACTTGCATCATCCTCAAAACCCGTGCACCCCGGCTCAGAACCCTGAAATAAAACAACAACTAAGTTAGTTGTAGTTGTAATTGAGTTAGTAATTTTTATTAATGCGCCTTTCAATAGCACGCGGACTCTAAAATTCCAAGCTCAACCGACAAATGGGTTTTTCGCTGCCGTCAATCAAATATTCGGCGGCTCCTCCTAGTATTCGACTACTGCCGAGCACTGTTTCGTTGTCTAAACTGTGGTAAACGATTTGATTACCGCACGCTCGACAGTAGCCGGTAGCTGGGAGGAGTCGCCGAACGTTTGATTGACGGCAGCGAAAAACTCATTTGTCGGTTGAGCTTTGAATGTTAGAGTTCGCATGTTATTGAAAGGCGCAGTAAAAACTGCAACGTTTGATATAATGCAATTCGAAGGTTTTCATTGGCCTATGATTCCCATCATGGATTATTTTTACTATTCAACTCCCGTACAATGTAGGAATTCCGATTTTCTGATTGGCTGATTTGTACAACCTCCTTGACGTCATTATCGTGGTGTAAATGCAACACTCGGCGGCCTCGTGCGGTATTGAAATTTCTCGTTCATTGTTAGTGAGGGAGGGCGGGGGGGTGACCTTATTGCCCGAGAAATTTACGCAATGTCCGAATGCGTGATGTTGAAATCGGGATGTAAACGCACTCAAATTGCATGAAAAAACAAAAACGTTCACAATTGAAGCATCTAATGAAACTGCCATAATTCCAAAAATTGTTATATTCAAAGTTTGATTGATTGATTATTATTATTGTTATTGTTATTGTTATTATTATTATTATCATTATTACTATTATTATTATTAAATATATTGCATTACTTTTTATCTTTTTTTAATGCAACAATCAATTAATCGTTTCCTATTAACAGTCTCAATCTGAGTGAAATCTAAAACTTATGTAAAAGATAAAGTTCTGAAAAGGTTACTTACTAGAAACGTTATTTACGAGGTTTTGATATAACACCAACAGCATTATTTGGTAATGTTTTTTC
This sequence comes from Platygyra sinensis, assembly GCA_019787425.1. NCBI lineage: Eukaryota > Metazoa > Cnidaria > Anthozoa > Scleractinia > Merulinidae > Platygyra > Platygyra sinensis. The sequence continues at coordinate 25,556 of JAHPZR010032967.1, read as the reverse complement.
TCAGGTGTTGTTGCCCAAATCATGAGCGTTTTGCCCGAAAAATCACATAATTTTGGTAGCTGGGGGGTGTGCAGCCCCCTCGTCCCTCTAGCTCGTAGGCCTATACTACTATACTACACAAGCTCGTGAAATAACTGTTAAATATACATTGATCATTGATTCATTTTATCTTTTATTCTGGTAAATATGAGGAATTTCAAAAATTTTAAATCTAAGAGATAGTTAAAATTTTACGAAGTTCCAACTGATTTCACTCTGTAGCGTAATCTATGTGGACTGAAAGACTCACATTTGCCTGAAGACGTGCATAACATTCGATACAACTTGTACATACCAGGACGACCTTGTAAGCGCTTTGTGCAGTTTTCAGAGGATTGTGAATATGCTGCTTGAATTTGTTCAGAAGTGATATCTGTTTAGGAGGAACCTGGATTTAAAAGACAGAAATCAACCGAGATGAGAAAATGATACTTTCAGTGGTTACTGGTTGCTTCTTCTGGGTTGTAAGTCAGCACTTTTCCTGAGAGAAACGTTCAGGAATCCCTCCCGGCCCAGGTGGATGATTTCTGAGCAGTTATTGTCTGGTAAAAAGGACTTTTTCCCCCTGAACTGGACTGGATGTACAGTATGTTCATAGGGAGCTGAAGGGCAATACGAAATTAAATTAATGTTTTCTTCCAGAAAGTGGGTATAAAGAGGGGGTGAATAGGAGTATGCAAATCCGCTGATCCGTGCCTTTTTTTCGCCAAATCCGTAGATCCGCCAAAATTTTTGTTCAAATCCGAAACCACAACCACATCCGAAAACAGAGGTGTAAAGGCTCAAAGGTAAACTGCTACTGATGCGAATGCCACTGTTAATTTCGCCCAAATAGTAAAGAAGGCAAGATGCTTGATGACAACAACACAGTACAATTTAAATAACAGTCTCACACCTGAGTCTAAATGAACTTCTTTCGAAAAAAGAAATAATTTGGATGAACTCATTACATTCCGACCAAGGCTGAAGAAAGATCTGTGATCCAATTTTCGTTTAGGACCCAAGATCCGAACATAAGACATGCACAATCCAGAATCCCCGTCAAAAAATACAGCTGATCCACGATCCACTGTGTTTTCAAAATCCGCGAATCCGCCCGATTTACCGCACAAATCCACAATACGTGCGCTTTTTAAGACAAAATCCGTCGATCCGAAGACCTATTCACCCCCCTCTATAAAAATATCAAACCATTTTCCTGAGAAAAAAAAAACAAACAACAAATACTTTACACCAGTAACTGAAAAAAATGAAAATACACGTATTTCTGCATAGAAATATTGTATACTTCATCACTCAGTGCCAATTTCGGTTAACTCCACTGTATATCATATAACCGAAAGCCTAGTTTACCCTAGAACATAATATCATAATAAGAGGTAGTACTAGTAGTAATCAAAGATTATGAGAGTGCGTTCGACGACGTATAAATATTCATACAGATATACCTTAAATGATTTCCCCAGCTGACTCTCAACCTCTAAAAACCAACCTTTTTTCATTTACAACCGGGGTTTTACAGAAAGATATTTCAGTGACAAAGTCCATGCCAGTCCGATTGAGGACTGCGTTGCGTGACGGCACCAGTTTCCGTAGACTCACAAGTTTAATAGCACTAAAAAATTTACATTAGCTTTCAAATTTCGTGCTAAATATTGTCACATTGACTTGTAATGTTTAAGCGCAAAAGCTAATTTGTAAAAGTATATTTTTTTCGAACATTATTCTAAGCAGGAAGCTCAAATATAACTGAGTAAACATTTGCAATCGCGTCCTCGTTGATCGCGTAAACAAACTCCGTGGGAGCAACTACAGAATGCAGGGCCACTTCTGACCGTGAACCAAACGAGCCGGCTCGTTTGGCTCTGCAGTGAAAGAAATTATGAGTGTAGAACGAGGAATAAGTTGTTTTGGTTACGTGTTGGGTTCACATATTTAGCGGCTCGTTTGGCTCGTTTGGCTCGGCAGTGGATGTAAGAACGAGGTATAAGTTGTTTTGGTTAAGTGTCGGGTTCACATATTTAGCGGCTCGTTTGGCTCGGCAGTGGAGTAAAGAGCAAACGAGCCAAACGAGCCGGCTCGTTTGGTGCATGGTTAAAAGTGGCCCTGTATTCTGTAGTTTAGCCACTCCGGACGTGCGACTGATTCGAGTATTTCCCCTGGCCTGATTAACAAAGTACACAGTATTTACATTTCCGTTCCTTGGTTCAGGTTCACTCTATGGATCTTTCCTTCAGAGTACTCTTCCACTGATTCCAAATAATATTCGATCGGATACTACTGACCTTTTCTGTCGCAATGGGACCTAAATCCACAAATGCAATCAAATACAGCCCGGGGATTTAATACAGCTGTTTCCAGTGAACATCCCAAAGCCTAGGCGATCGTGTTCGTGAACATATAGAATACACAAGCTCATTGAATATAATACTACTCAGCCTCAAAATTCCACGGCGAAAGAATGAGATCGAGAGTACATTGAAAGAAGGAACAAAGTCTACATTGCCTGCTCACGTGCTCACATGTTCGTCACATCAGTGTCTCACTTAGACCCTACGGTACCAGTTTACTGGCCGTGACATAGTTAATAACTATGGCGTGACATGCCCCTGCAAAAATTAAGCGGGGTGGCCATTTTTGTGCCCTTACAAGAATGTGGATTTTCCAGCCTATAACCTTACACAGGGCAACTAACTCTCCATAGTCACGCAACAAAATTAGGCTTGCGTTCCACTTCGTTGAACGCAATTACTTATACTAGTATACCTAAATGATAAAAATGCTGCCGAAAGGGAGAACAATATTGAGTATGCTAATTGTTAATGTATGAAGTAAACTGTGAAGAATGGTTTCGCACAAAAAATAATGGAATCGTTACGATAGGAAATCAATTGAAATTGTTTAAAGGTCGGGGGTTTTCTAGGTTTGAATAGATATTGCGTGGATGTGGCATTGTCTTATAATAATTTTTGGTTATTTCAGCTTTCATTAATAGTTGATGCTGTCCCTCGTCTCCCCTCTCCCCAAAAAAAGACCAAAGTAATAACACTTTTAATGGCAATTGGAAAAGAATCTTTGAGCAGAACTTTATGGTGTTTTTTCGGTACATAAAGGAGGGGGCTGTTATGCAAGCTGTGAAAACCTGTTTTTCTGAGAAAATGAACGGTGGCTAAACATCAACATTAAGCAATAGAAATTCCTAAAAAAAACTGTTTAATAAAATTATATATAAAATAACATTTTGTTAAAGTACTCTATAAACTCTGTCACATCAACATTATGGTATTGAAAATTAGTTGTCTCTCGAACAGCAATTGCATTGTTGTAAAATCAACTCGAAACTATTATGACATTACAGTCACATTATACTCTGTGAAACAGTTAATTTTTATGACATACGACAACATTTTGTAATCAAAATAATCATATACTGTAAAAATCAGATTGTTCTTCAACAGCAACTATAAACAAAGTGGCAAAATCAACCACATTCTACATATGTATTTGACATTCCAGTAACATGATGTCCTCAGCTAAATTGTAATTTTTTTATCACAAACTTTACATGTTCGAGGGCAACAGACTATGAAAATCAAATGTGTGTTTAACAGTAAGAATAAAATATGTTGTAAAATCAGCTGTATACTATCATTCTGAATTTGACATTGCAAGGACATCATGTTATTGTACTCTGCCAAGAAGTTAATTTCTTTCGAAACTTTATAAATTTGTTAATCTAATTTTACGTACATAATATTTATCACTGATCATGGCAGTTATGTATGCAACTTAAGAAGTTGTGAAATTAGAGCCTAAGAAATTCAGGCTTGAACGGGATTCCCACCCATGACCTCTGTGATACTGGTACAGTGCTCCACCAGCAGAGCTATCAAGCCAACTGGGAGCTGGTCACATTGTGAGTTCGTAATATACGACACAACTTATAAAATATACTCAATATTTAAGAAATAGAAAACATGTACCGTGTTTCCATTGAGTTATAGAAACACAAGTGGAAGTTTAGGAGAACGAGAAATCCTGTGGGAACACGAGTCATAGACGAGTGTTTCCACAGCTTTTTCGAGTTCTCCTAAACTTTCATGAGTGTTTTTATAACTCGATAGAAACATGGAGAATATGTTTTCTATTTCTCTAAGAAAACATCATGACCAAAAAAGGGGACACAACTTCTTTACTTTCATTATGAAAAGGAAAATTCTCATTGCTCACGCCATCACTACTTCAACAGCTCATGCTAGTTAATTCTGTGTTTCTATCGAGTTTTAGAAACATGATTTTAAACCAATCAGTGTGCATATTTTCTTAGGGTTGTTATCTAAACTATAATATTCTTACATGGTACCTGGTGAGGTTTTTCAATGTCTTCAGGGAACCGCAAATAATCAACAGTGTGGAGAATAGAGAACTGTTCCTCACTGAGTTGCCCATCTTTCAGAAGATGATAAGCAGGGTAATGAGGGTCAATATTAAAATCTCCACAAAGAATGAAAGCCACATGCTTGGCTCTAGACCTCAGTGATGTCAACATGTCACTTACAGCTTGTGTGACAAATGCAATTTCACAAACTTGTGAGACAGGTTCTAGGAGATCCTTCCACAAAATATGAGTGGTAGCTGAAAAGAAACAACAAATTAATTTCTTAAATCTGTGCCAATTAGCACTACTATTTCTTCAATTACTCTCTAATTCCCCTGTAAGTGAAATGATAATGAAAAACTACCAGCATTAAAAGGTAAACTCTTCCATGAAGTGACTGTAAGTATTTCTACTCCCCCTGGATGACTGTTAGTCCATTTGCAAGGTTACACCCAGCATTAAATTTACCAGTTCCCATTTATACACTTAAGTTAACATTGGGAGAGACACCGTGAGAGTGGTGTCTTGCCAAAGAACACAACACACAGACTCTAGATCAAACTTAGGCCGCCTCATTCATGCCTCATTCTTATGCAAAAAAACACTAGGCCATCACATCTCCTACACTGATAAATAGGAGAATTTACTGATTGAAAACATAGCAGGGCCGACCAAAGACTTTGGGTATGTAGTATACAGGAAGATTTGAAATCGAGTATTTGGTATTTTGATGCCAAAACTTGTGCCTTGTATGGGTATAAAGTATACCTTGTTTTCCCAAATTTTGGTACTTTGCAGGCATTTGAGGGGAAATTATGGTATAAATGCATTTTTATTTCAGGTCTATTAGTATGCCACTACCCAGTAAGCCCCCCCACCCATGGCAGACTCTGCCTGAGCTAAATCTGTACCTGTAAGCACCACAGTATTGCTATTCTTGAGTCTTAATGCTGCAAGAATCAAAACTTCTCCAAATGTTTTGGGCTCAGCGTCTGCAAGGATATCTGTTGCAATTTCATCAATAAAAAGTGTCTTTGATTCTTCAAGTTTAAACTTGTCTTGTTTAAAAAACAAGGCCACACCCTCTTGTCTACTTGTGTAGTGAGCCTTCTTGGCAAACAGTCCTTCATATCCTAACA
>JAHPZR010032967.1:0-15000 GCA_019787425.1 Platygyra sinensis | reverse complement strand
GTAAATTCTACAGATGCATTTATTTTTTAACCGTGTTTTTCGTTCGATCGGGATCCTAACTTTGAGCAGGAGGCAATTTGTAACTGTTAATTTACAATGCTGAAACTGAAATAGATACGCCATCGAAGTCGACGTCGAAATCGCTTAACGATATTTGACGAAGTTCAGTAGTGTCTATGATGAAAACAAAGCCACTGCTCATGACCTTGTTAAGTATAGGAATTGGGTTTGTTAATTGCTTCGCAAGCTCCAGTTCTAGAGTTACATTAATATTGTACGTATGGCGCGGAGCCTAAATTATTAGGACCTATTACCTGCAAATGATCGATTAGTTCATAACCCATGGCAATTGTTTTGATGGATATATAACCTTTCTTATGTTTGTATATTCTCTTCAAGAAATATTGCAGCAAGGCTTTTTGTTTAACTTTTATTCCTCGAAGAAGTCGTTATATTGGGAAGGTGAAGCCGATTGCGTGACAAGGCGGGTAACTGGTTTCTAAATGTGCGGATATTGTATTGGTCTGTATTACATGTAAAACTGCTGCATTTGAAATGAGTTGATAATGTGAATTGGTAGCCTGCAAACGCAGACATATTTCCGGCTGTCAGACAACCGACAGCCGGAAATACGTCTGCGTTCGCAGGCTAGTGAATTGGCCACCGTAAAGAGATTCGAAAGCTGACGTTTCGAGCGCTAGCCCTTCATCGGAGCTCAACTCATTTGATAAAACCAAATTATCCTGTAATACTCCCACCGACGCAGCACCATAGTTTCTTTAGCAACTTACCCCCTTTACTCGTCTGCTGCAGTTCAGTTTATCTCACCATGAAAGCCACAGCCTTGTGCATGCGTTCGTTGTAATCGCGTATAAATGAGGCAAAATTAGAATTTCCGTACATGTATCTTTCTGTGGACACCAGTTTACAGTTTACAGTTTATTATTTTTTTGCACTATTTACAAATAATATTTCTACATTTAAGTACATTACAATAAAGAAACAAAAGAAAACAAAATTACACAGGCAGAGAAAAGCAAAATGTGCGCAGTGACCAAAGTAGCTTAAGCTTTCGAGTTGGTCACTGCCACAGACAATTAATTGGCATGAACATGTACATCCAAAAAAAAAAATTTAGTATGCTAAGTACGAATAGGTATAATATACATATGTTACATCATAAAAAAGTACATAAATTAATTAACGGTACTTAACAGTAAAGACAAAAGCAGGCTATGGGCAGACTACACTTAAGAAACAGATTTGCCTCAATTTGCCTCCCCAAAAGAATTCTTCAGGGGCGAATGACGTCATAAAGTTTCAAGTCAGTGTTAATGACATATAAAACCCTTGCAGTCGTGTCTTCACGAAATGTGTACGACTTGTCAACTTCTTGTGCGAACAGAAAACAGGGTGCTATGCTGTTTTCTGTTGAATATTAAAATTACTGCTGACTGGCATAGATTTCTGTGCGCAAATTATGTAGCATAAACCCACCGAAAGTGTTTAAACAAGAAAAGAGTTCAACTCCCACGGGATACACCAACACGTGTTCTCCGTTTCATTATTTCGAAAGTTAAAATGTAGCTGTAGCAGTTTCCCCAAATTAGAGCCAAGGCGATTCAAAGTTTTGCTTGTAAACATAACAACTGTCCTAGTTTTGGTAATTTTAAAAGCACGTCGTCTCGCGCACCAACGGAAAAGGAATCATTTGTGTTGATTTACACGGTCAGTATAAAACACAGAGTGCTGACTACGGACTGGAATTGGAGTACTTCATTTACGTTTATTTACAAAGTGTTAAATAACTATTTGCTAAATTTATACAATTTAATGAGTCTGAAACTAAGTCTATTCAAATGTAATACTCCAACTCTAACTTCTACAACTAGAAATATGAGAAAGTTTACTAATCAAAGAAGGAAAACCTAAGGATAAGGAAACACCTCGAGAGTTAATTTCGAGAGACTTCGAGTAATCAAAGTTCTTGAGTGTGTTTACATACAACCACAGTATCACAAGGTTATACCATGGTCTGGAAAAAATCAAACCAAGTTATTCTTTAAATGAGAATAAGATGTACTGGTTGTAGGTAATCGAGCCCAGGTTGTATGTTTATCATGTTTTTTTCTGGTTTTAAGGTTCCTTCAGTAATTGGAATGGCAAACAACAATGTGGTTACTCTCTCCTGGTTACTGGCTCAAGACATTCCCCAAGCATACATCTTCACTGAAAGACCTTCAACATTCAACTGCAAGGCAGCGTTTATCAATGATAAGAAGTATGTTATCTATGACTACTTACCCAGCTTCACAGACCATAGCAAACACCTGAAGGCAATGAAGTCTTGTCCAGTGGCTGGAAGTAAATTTCCCATCCTGGTAACACGAGACATAAACCCACTAATAAGAGAGGTGAGGATACTCCCTGTAAAATGTTGTGTAAAAAGTCTAAAAGGAGAACTTTGATATCTTATCTCCTGGCACCAAGGCCTTGGAAACTAGAACAAAAGAAACTGTTTATTCTTGCCTCAACCTCAAAGTGAATTCTTTTGGTTTATTCCACTTTACTCAGTGTTAGAATTTTAAATGAAGTGCAAGTGAAGATGTGAACTAGGCTGGTACTCTTGGTTACCTTGGCTACCCTTTTGTATATAAAAGACAATTTGACAGAAAGCGTTCCCCTTTTGTACACCTTTTACGGTGGAACCTCGATTTAACGAAGTCGCTGGGGACCGGCCAAATTTGTTCGTCAAATGGAGGGTTCGTTATATCGAAAACCTCGATATAACGAATTTGAGGGGAAACGACCAAATTTTTTTACCATATGGATTAAAGGATTTGCTGACTGTTGATCTGTTCAGCGTCCATCTTCTGTCGCGTGTTGACATTGTAATTCGTTATATCGAAGTATATTTTCACGTTTGGGCTTCCGGATTATGTTCGTTATATCGAGGTTCGTTATATCGAGGTTCTATTCCATACATTTTACTGTAACTTTGGCCGGGACAGAGTATCGTTCGTTATATCGAGGACTTCGTTAAATAGAAGTTTGTTAAATCGAGGTTCCACTGTAGTGAAAAAAGGGTGCCCCTTTCATATACCTGCTGAAGAACATTGCACCTCTTCTACACCTTTGAAATGAAGTTAATAAATATATTAAATGTTTTAGCTGTAAGGTGCGTCTGTGTTAATTTAAGTCACTTTTAATACTTAAATGACAGATTTCGCTAACCTTTCTATATCTCAGCTTGTAAAATCCTTACCCTTTAATATACCTGAAGCCTGAAAAAGGCAACCCTTTCAGATGGAGCCTCCCTGTCCTTTACAGGCCATTATAGGGATTACCCCCACGGGTAGTTTGGGGACAAAGGGACAACATAAGATTTCCCTTTCCTTAGCAAACTTCGTCCCTTTTGCAATCCTCTTGCATGCGTGGCCCATAACCCTAAGTGGGTAAAGGGACAGAAAAACATGAAAACAATGATACAAGGCTGATACTACGTAGAAAGCTTAGGGCCAGACAATCTCCTTCGCCATGTCACACGGTCACGAGCAGCCACTGTTCCTTTACTCCACGAGCCAAAACCCAATGCTGTTGGTTACTTGTGCAATATGTAACCTGATTATGACACTCTCAAGTTTTCTTTTGACCTGACTACATCTTGAGAGTTCTCTTCATTTTGTATCAGAGCTGTTCAATGTTTTCTCACTATAGCAGCACTCAATTTGCGGAGAAATGTCTTTTGTTTGCGGGAATTGTCTTGTTTCCGACAAACCCTGACAAAGTAGACAAAATTCAAATTTAATACACTGTATTAACAAAACGGCATGGATGAAGCTTTTTGCTTCATTTTGTGATCAAGTAGCAGTTACTTTGACCGATAATTCTGTGTTAGTTGCGCGAGGAAATGGCGGCGAACACAACTTGAAGCACGCTCAAACTTGTTAACTTACCAGATAATGGGCCAGCCTTGTTTTCATGGTAATGCTCTATACGACCTCTCAGCAAGTATCATACGTGATACTCGAAAATATGCCATTTAGTATTAAATGACAACAGAAGAAGCTACAAAAAGAACTAGCAAGCTATGAACTGTGAATCCTCGTTGCACTTGCAGATGTACCCCGTCCCGAAATTTCCCGCGCTTTTCCAAAGCACGATTTGATCAAGATTGTCTAGATAGATTCTGTTGTCAATCTAATTTTTTTTTGTTTCTTTTCTGTTTGCATTTTTTAGCATTGGTTAAAGTGGCTTCCGTTCTTTCCTAAACCCGACATACGTATTTTCGACAAGGAAGACACCGGAGAGAAGCCTTTGATTGTGAACTTTCCTTTCCAAAGTTTTCCCGCCAAAAAGCACGCCGTCAATCCCGACATTCACTACAAGCTTAGCTCCAAGGCCAGAATTCCCGAGATGGGAGTACCATCCCCTCGGTACATGTCGCGTGACAATTATACACTCCCTTGTATGATAAAGGCAGCACAAGGCCATGGAAATAGAGGAATATTTCTTGTAAGAACAGAAGAAGAAGCAAAACAAGCCTTCGAAGAGCTTAGCAATCACTGCGAAGCAGAACTCGTAGTGACGGAAGTCATAGAAAATATTTCCAAATGTCTTAGCGCTCAGCTATATCTCTTTAAAAACGGACACTTCCATTGGCTGGGTGTGAAATGTAAAACGAAAATGCCGTTTGCCAAGCGACCCACAGGATTTATTCCGACTCCTGACGTTGATTGGAATGAACAGGAGCAGCTGAAAGAACGAATGTGTGACTTTGTACTACCCGTCACGCAATACCTTCACCAAAATGGCTACTTCGGTTTCACTGGCGTAGAAGTCTTAGTCAACGACAAAGGCAGCTTCGTTATCGACGTAAATCTTAAAATTGCATCAGCAACAAATCTTCTTTTAATAGCCCCACACATGGCTGCTTTGAATTACCCCGTTTCCTACGTCATGGAAATTCTACCTACCAACATTAAACATTTACTGGAATCCATAGACTATCTTAATCTTCAGGCAAAAGGAAGGGTGATTCTCTGGGCACATGGTGAACTCTCTGTTGAAATACTACACAAGGCTTGCGTTGTTGTTTTTGCGAGAAATAGCGAGGACGCTTTTAAACTTCAACGAGAACTAATCAAAATATCAGGAAGTGAATTTTCTCGCGCTTCTGATATAGATCCTTAGCGCCTTAAACAAGGACAGCTCCATTCTAATTCCAATAGCACTGTTTGGGCTCGTTTACCCTTTTTAGATCATGTGACTTTCACTGAAGAGTGAATACTCCTTAGCTTGTCATTCACCCCGTCTCACCGTCTGTATGGAGCTTTCAGTTCAAGATTTTGAGCGATATTACTTTTACCAATTAACGCTATGCAAAGTCAGGCTCTACCCCAAATGACCTTTCTACATTTTTTAAAATCAGCTGTTTTATGAGCGCTCTTTGAGCCTTCCACAGACTCCCTAATCTGGAATGATTTTGCATACTTTTGGTCTTTGGTTTCTGGAAAAAGACTGGACCTGACTCTAAGAGACGTGTTGCTAGGTAAATTAGACGCAGAAATAGACATGTTTAATTTATTTATTACGCTTGTTAAACTATATTATTTGGATAAGTAGGAAACATGGTGTAATTTCATTTAAGTGCTTTTAAGGAAATTTTTGAAGTGAAAAGCGTGTTTAATTAAGAAGCGTAAACCATTCATTATACAAAAAAATTATCTCATTGTCAGACGGCAGTTGTTTTATGACAGTGTAATAATGGTTTAGCGGATTTCTTTATTTGTTAACTAAGGTGAGGAAAATTTTCAGCATTTCATCCGCCTGTTTGGTATTTATCATGTCGGCAGGTCTAAAAAATTGCCTTTTGTATGTTTATAGCGTTGAAATTTCCTGGTCAAAAGAAAGTTAATTAGGTCACGTAATTTCAACAGGACTACATCGGAGTTGAAGCCTTATGCGTGCCATGGTCCTGCAAGTACAAATGATGATGAAATTGATGAATTACATACTCTAAACGTCAAAAACACGGGGAACCACTGAAGTCAATATTTTGGCAGGTATCATGTCAAAAAAAAAATGTCAAATGTTTGTTTCAGGCATGCCACTCAAACTGAAGGAAAGAAATATTTCAAATAAACATAACAGGCTTAAAAATCCCAACTGGCGGGAGGCAGACCAGTTGGCTATTTACAAGCATGACTGAGGAGTTGAACTGGGGTCCACCGAGAAACAACTCCAGCTTAGTGGTCAGAGCGGGACTTGAACCCGCGACCTCCGGATTTCAGGTCCGGCGCCCTAACCACTCGGCCACGCTGCCTCCCCAATGCAAATCTAATAGCTGATTTCAGAAATTAGATCGTATACTGAGTGGGGTGTGTATTTTCGCACCATGTTTGCGTTCTTTTCAATAATTTATATTAGTTACTGTGAGCTTAAATTTGTGTTTTTAGAGCAGATGGTATAAAATTGCGTGACTTAACCCTCTTCCAGGTAGGCTTGATATAATTTTGTTTATATAGGAAGGTGTAAACATTTTTTCTAGAGTCAACATTTTAAGCTGCGAGCTCAAGTCATGCTAGTTTCACTGAATTTTAATAAATGTAATGTAATAAATTTGACTTGTTCTCAGCAAGAAGTGTAGTTCAATAGTTCATTCTGAACCGTTATTTGGAGAAGCTTTCCGTTAAACCAAGTAACGGCTGCAAAGGAGGGCAGCATGCATGAGTCACGCTATGAATTATTTTCAGTTATGGAAAAGTAACATATGGGGAGTTAAAAGTTTTGTATAAACATGGGTTTCCAGTACAGAACAGGCCACTTTTGAGTTGTTAATCATTGGCGAAGAATATATAAGCTTAAGATGCTTAGTTAAAATAAAGTTGTCATTCTTGTTCTAAAGTTTCCCTTTGCTAAACGTTTACCTCCTCCGGAAATCGTTGAAAATCGAGGATCGAAAGATCTGTGAAGCTCTGCGATTTATTATCCACGCGCACCATGTGACAGCGTGTTCGCCTCAGTAGCAAAAGAAAAAAGGAAACCTCTGGAAGCAGTGTACATTTGCTGTTGACTGTTTCCTCTTTTTTGCGTCGATGTTGCAGTGCAGAGAGGGAAAAGACGGAATTTTAAATTGAATACAATTTGAGGAAATTGAAATTTACACAAAATTACTTAAGAATAAAATACGATGGGTGAATCTTCGTCCACTAAGTCTCGCCATCAAATTGAAAACAAAGTTAATTTTGACCGCAGTTAAATTATTTTATAGCTGTGCGGTTGAGCGTCACAAATATTGTTTAAGTGTTTATGCAAATAGCTTTGCCCAGTCACGCACGCATGCGGATGAGTCGTATTTTGGTTTGGTGATTTCGTCATAGCACGTACCCGACGCAGCGACAGCGATACAACAAACATGAAAGGCGATCGGTTTCCTCAATAAGTGTCTTTGAAGACGGAAAGAATACGGCAAAGGAAGCTACACAAGAGATTAGGAACTCGATCGCAAGGTAAACCATTATTCTTTAATATTTAAAATGAAGTTGAAATTCTGAGGTCAGATTCGTCGAGTTGACCGCGGTTGAAAACCCCTCCAGCTTGCATTTGGAAAGTTGGTCACGGAATTTAAAGTGTTGGCCCTAATGGGGTAGCGAGCCCTTGATGTCGTGAACAAGTTCAATATAAGTGTTTATAGGCTTGTTGTTGCTTCGACATCAATTCGATGCCAAACGTCGCCAAAAGTGTTCCGAATTCATAGATTAACACTGCAGTAAAAGATCATTTGCATTTAAAAAAGTGCGCGCTACAATGCTTTCAAGGCCCAGTTTGTGTTCCGTCTACAGATGAATTTAATTTTTGACCGCATTTTTCGTTCGATCGGGAACCTAAGAAACAGGAGGCAATTTCTAACTGCTAATTTGCAATGAGTAATTTCTGTTATAAGCAAGTAGTGACTCTTTCATGCTGAAATAGTTACGCCACCGGAGTCGAAATCGCTTTATGTTGTAAGACGATGTTTGACGAGGTTCAATAGTGTCTATGATCGAAACAAAGCCATTGCTCATGGCCTTTTTATGTTAAGTATACGAATTGTTTGCGTTTGTTAAATTGCTTCGCAAATTCCGGTTGTAGGGCTGCATTAATATTGCATGTATTGTAAAATGGAGTTGACGTCGGTGCTTAAATTATTAGCTGCGAATGATCGATTAGTTTATAATCCATGGCAATTGTTTCGATGATTATAGAAGCTTTCTTATGTTTGTATATTCTCTCCAAGATATATCGTAGCAATGCTTTCTGCGTTTATGCTCTTATAAAACATAGCTTAGCCTATCAGAGCGCGCGAAAAAAAACTGTATCATAATTCGTGATATAAATACTTATTTGTCGATTACAATTCCTTAACGGTAGAAAATATTTGTTAGCTTTTGATAATTTGTACTTTTGGTGAAATCTTTTCCTCAGCACAGGCAGATGTTGTGTCTGATTGCTACTGAACAATTTTTCACCGGTTACACGGGGTACACGAGCAGCAGAAATTGAAAAATGAGAAGTCTAAACAGCGCGGGAACGAAGGCGAGACGGAAATATACTTTTGACAATCCTCTTTCATGCCCGAAGAGCTCCCAATTCTATTTGACCAATCACGGAATTTCGCGAGAAGAAAAGACTCGATTCCACCTAGCTTGAAATGGAGTAGATTTCTTTGGCTAATCTGTTTCTTGGTATATTTCGGATAATGTGATGACAGTCTTGGACATGATTCTTTAAAAATATGATAAATCCTATTTTGGGGAGTGAATGTATTGTTTTCAGACAAGCACAGGAACACCGATTCTTCAGAGAACGTCGCATGATCTAAAATAGCTAAACGAAATAACCAGTGCTATTGGAATTACAGTGGAATCCCGATTGTTTAAACCTCCAAGGGAAACGAAAATTGGTTGGAAAAATCGTAGAGTTATAGAAATCAGCGGTCAAATTACAGTGGAAACCGACTTTTGGTTCGAGTTATCTTGAGGTTCGAAAAACTGAGTGTTTAAGAAATCGCGATTCCACTTACTACTGTAAGATGCTATGGATCTATATCAGTAACGCGAGAAAATTCACTACCTGCAACTTTGATTAGTTCTCGTTGAAGTTTAAAAGCGTCCTCGCAATTTCTCGCAAAGACAACAACACAAGCCTTGCGTTGGATTTCAACAGAGAGTTCGCCATGTGCCAATAGAATCACCCTTCCTTTTGCCTGAAGATTAAGATGGTCTATAGCGTCCAGTAAGTGTTTAATGTTCGTAGGCAAAATTTCCATGACGTAGGAAACGGGGTAATTCAAAGCAGCCATGTGCGGGGCTATTAGAAGAAGATTTGTTGACGATGCAATTTTAAGATTTACGTCGATAACGAAGCTGCCTTTGTCGTTGACTAAGACTTCTACGCCAGTGAAACCGAAGTAGCCATTTCGATGAAGGTATTGCGTGACGGGTAGTACAACGTTACGCAATCGCTCTTTGAGCTCCTCCTGTTCATTCCAATCGACGTCGGGAGTCGGGATAAATCCCGCGGGTCGTTTAGCAAATGGCATGTTCGTTTTGCATTTCACACCCAGCCAATGAAAGTGTCCATTTTGAAAGAGATATAGCTGAGTAATGAGGCATTTGGAAATATTTTCTATGACTTCCGTCACTACAAGTTCCGCTTCACAGTGATTGCTAAGCTCTTCGAAGGCTTGTTTGGCTTCTTCTTCTGTTCTTACAAGAAATGTTCCCCTTTTTCCATGGCCTTGTGCTGCCTTTATCATACAAGGGAGTGTATAATTATCACGGGACATGTACTGAGGACATGGCGCCCCCATCTCGGGGATTCTGGTCTTGGAGCTAAGCTTGTAGTGAATGTCGGGATTGACAGCGTGCTTTTTGGCGGGAAAACTTTGAAAAGGAAAGTTCACAATCAAAGGCTTCTCTCCGGTGTCTTCCTTGTCGAAAACACGTATGTCCGGTTTAGGAAAGAACGGAAGCCACTTTAACCAATGCTAAAAAATGCAAACAAACAAGAAACATAAAAAATACATTGACAACAAAATCTATCTGGGCATAGTTAACTATGATCTGGGCGATCTTCATGAAAACTCAACATCATTTGCACGTGATCAAATCATGCGTTGGAAAAGCGCGCGAAATTTCGGGACGAGGCGTGCAAGTGCAACGAGGTGCGAGTTTTGCTATTTTGATTTAATTGTTGTCATTTAAATACTAAATGAATACCAAATGGCAGCTTTTCGAGTATCATGAGTGATATTTGTGGAGAGGTTAGAAAGGATTTCCATGAAAACAAGGCTGCCCCATCAATTGGTAAGTTTACAAATTCAATT
This sequence comes from Platygyra sinensis, assembly GCA_019787425.1. Classification (NCBI taxonomy): domain Eukaryota; kingdom Metazoa; phylum Cnidaria; class Anthozoa; order Scleractinia; family Merulinidae; genus Platygyra; species Platygyra sinensis. The sequence goes on along the minus strand of JAHPZR010032967.1, from coordinate 4,631 downwards.
GTTTGAGCGCGGTTTGTGTTCGACGCTTTTTTCTCGTGCAAATAAAGTTGTTTTCAAACGAGACCACTTTCACATTAACCATGCTAAAAGCTTCATCCATGATGTTTCGTTAATGTAAACACAGTGTATTAAATATGAATTTTGCGCACCGGTACTTTGTTTGCCAGAAACAGGGCATTTCCCCCAAACAAGAAATTTCTCAGGAAATTGAGTGCTGCTATGTGGTGTGAAAACATGGAATTACTTTGTTACAAAACGAAGAGAGCTCTCAAGAAGTAGTCAGATCAAAAGAAACTTGACAATTTAGCATAATGAGGCTTTACATGCCCAGGTAACCAACAGCTGGGGCACCCTTTCAAAGGAATTGTACAAATGGTGAAGTTTCCCCCAAACAGGAAATTTCTCGGGAAATTGAGTGTTGCTTTGTGGTGAGAAAACATCGAATTACTTTGTTACAAAACGAAGAGAGCTACCAACATTTCCAAATTCCAATTCGATCTGGAATTGTCAAGCACTTTATCATGAGCCTCTGGCTCGGGTGATCGACCAAGCACTCCCTGTGTTTGACATTTTTTTTCCCAAGGGAAGAGAAATGTTATGCATCCCATTGTCCCCTAGTTCCCTGGGAGATACTTCCTATGATAGCCAATACAGGAGGTTCCCCCTGACAGGGGTGCTTTTTTCAGGCTTCAGAGACAAATCCTAGACAAATCCCTCCTCTTTCTGATTTGTCTAAGAATATCAAAGGAGACTCTGCTCACAGGGTGTTCCTGGATGTAGTTTCATGTGGATTGTAATAGTGCTGTACTTCTCCTTCCCCCCCCCCCCCCTCCTCCAGAAAAAAAGTCTTATTTATAGTGGTCATGCACTTAGTTATACAAGCACTAAGCTTAGCTAGTTTGCAGGTATGTCACTGAAACAAAGGAAACAAATATCTCAAATAAATGTAACATAGCTAAATCCCGACTTCCAGGAGGCATACCAACGTTAACTGGCTATTTACAAAGTGTGACCAAGGATTTACTTGGGTCTACTGAGAAACAAATCTCACTAGTGGCAGGGTGGAGGCCTTGAACCCAGGACCTCCAGATTACAACACCAGTACCCTAAACCACTCGGCCACATTGCCTCCACTAAAAAACAGTAATAAACCTGTCTGTATAATAAATTAAAATTCTAACAGTGTCCATAGATAAAGTGGAATAAAACAAAAGATATAACTGAGGTTGAGGCAAGAATAAACAGCTTTTTTTTCAAGGCCTTGGTTCAAAGGTATAAGATGTATTGAAGTTCACCTATTTACACAACTTACAGGGGTACTCTCACTCACCTCTCTTATTAATGGGTTTATGTCTCGTGTTACCAGGATGGGAAATTTACTTCCAGCCACTGGACAAGACTTCATTGCCTTCAGGTGTTTGCTATCTTCTGTGAAGCTGGGTAAGTAGTCATAGATAACATACTTCTTATCATTGATAAATGCTGCTTGGCGGTTGAATGTTGAAGGTCTTTCAGTGAAGATGTATGCTTGGGGTATGTCTTGAGCCAGTAACCAGGAGAGAGTAACTACATTGTTGTTTGTCATTCCTATTTCTGAAGGAACCTAAAAACCAGAAAAACACATGATCAACATATACCAGTAACCTATACATCCAAACTGTATCAATGCAATGAATCACCAAGATGTCAACAGTCAACAGTAACAGAGTAAGAGTAACAGTCTAAAATGCACCTTCCCCTCACACTTGGTACAGACAAGATAACAGCAGTTCAGTTTATACAAAACACTATGACAAGCTACCGTACATTTGCTATGAGCTTGACATAGAAAGCTCTGGAAGACTGGATAACACCCCAGTTGCTACTTTATGGGGCAACTACTGTAACCAGGGATCCACTTGGCTGTAGAATTCCCCAGTTTTAACTGTTCACTAGCACCCAATGTGTTGTTAAATTACACACTCTTATAACACTGACAGCAAGTTAAAATACACACCAGAAAAGTATACAATTTAATTCAACAATTTAATTCTCACCACTTTCATTCTAGCTAGTGTTGCCTTTATGTATTTAATTGTCCATTCATTCACACATATAGATGCACAACTGCTACAAAAGATCATGTATGATAGTTTCTATGGCTACTTGCTCTGGATATGTACAACCAGTATCTCTGATTCTCATTTAAAGAATAACTTGGTGTCTTGATTTTTTAAACCATAGTATAACCTTGTGATACTGTGGTTGTATGCAAACACATTTGAGAACATTGATTACTTGAGGTGCCTCATAAGTAACTCTCTAGGTTTTGCCAGATAGAATCAGGTTTTCCTTCTTTGATTGGTGAAATCTGTTATATTTCTAGTCGTAGAAGTTAGAGCTAGAGTGTTACATTTTGAAGAGACTTCATTGTACACTCATGAAATTGTATTTAGTTAATAATTAATGATTTTAACACTTTGCAAATAAATGTAAATGAAGTACTCCAATTCAAAACAACAGAAATGCCACAGAAATAATATAATGTCTGAATGCCTAAAATGTATAATAAAAAACAATGAGACGGTTTCATAAACAAAATAAAATAGAACAAAATATAACAGAAAAATTACAGCAATATGAGTGGATACATGGTATGTATATCTCTCACTGTATACCTGCCAACATTTTCTGAGATATAAGCGTGAGATTTTTATCCTGGGAGTGCTGGAATTTTTGAAGATAATAGGATCATTTCCGAAGATTCCCGAAGAAGTCCGAAGCCTTCCGAAGACATATGAAGTCTGCCGACGGCAAAGATGTCAAGAAAACGCTTATCCACAAGGAACGACGTTAGTTGATAACATCAGCGTTATAGTTCACTCCCAGTGCTTTTCACTTCAAAAATCAGAGATCGCGAGGAAGGTATTGTCATTTAATCATTTTACACATGGTTTTCCTCCCTTACATGGGTCTGAGTTAACATATTTTTGGAAATTGTGTCAAGCAAGATGGCAACAACTCACATTTTTCAATCAGGCGTGAGAAATTGGCCCGAAAGCGTGAGCCGGTGTGAGATTGAAGTTTTCAACCCGCAGGCGTGAGACTCACGCCTAAGGCGTGAGAGTTGGCAGGTATATAACTACTGTTGACAATACTACATTTCCTGTAGCTACTGCATCTTTTAGTACAATTTGCTTACAACATGAATGCTTAGGAAAAGTTTCAGTAATAAAAACAGTCTGTTGAAATAATCCCAACAAAGGCTAGCATTTGTTGCAAAGAGATTACTAGTAGGGAGAATTGGGTAGTTAAAACAAATACCAGTATCTTTTAAAAACTCAGTCTTGAAATCCATAGTTCATATCAATGCCATTTTTTGCTTTCCTCCAGAGACCTATTTGAAGATTTTGGGAACATCTGACTTACACTTTTATTGTAAAATCTGACTACATCATTCATGAGGCCCTGAAAGGGGGAAGGGGGGATGCTACCAGGAGATCACTTGCCTGAATTTTAAAATGTCTCCATAAAATACTGCCATAGTTAATAAACAACGTCAGAAAATGAAACAACGTTGTTTGCTGCAATTTTATCTTATGACACCAAAGCAGGGGTGAAAGATTCATTATCCATCCTGTCCTTCATCAACACCCACTACATGAAAGACTCCTTCACACACACAGGTGCACTGCTCTGGAGCTAGGTACTTCACAGGCAAACATCGCAAATTAGTCAGCTTCTCCTGTTATAGGAGTCTCAAGTGAAAACTTAAATCACTAGATAATTTTAAGTATTTTACATTCAAAGTGACATCTGTGTCTATATGCACTTTCAAATCAGAAGATTTTATTTATTCATAATGCCTATAAGATTGACCCTTAAAATATAGCTATATGCATGAAGTTTAGTTAAATTACCAATTGTATATATCTTGGGTTTCAGATAAATTGTTAAATGAGCCATTAGCATATTAGATCCTTTGTTAAACAACCCCACAAGCTCTAAAGCTTTGAAAACTATTGTTTTAAAATAAAGGTTGATTGATTGATAGGTTGTCCGGAACAAGTAGATTTTCCTTCTGGGCAAGTAATTTTTCATTCTCATTTGGCTGATGGGTAAGGAACCCAGCAAGTTGTCTGCCAATTAAACTAAATCCTTAAAAGAACAAACTGACTTGCCCTAGGCAAGAAGAAATTTTAAGGCTACTTGTCCCAAATGCAAGCTGGAATATTTCAAGCTTTTTGTCAAGCCCTATACAGGGCTTCATTATTCAATCAATGACAGTCTTTTGGAACAATAACCTTGTTGAATTCAAAGCATAAACTTTATTTCCAAATTTACTTGCATGGTTAACATGACCACTGAAAACTGCACGTGACAAGCAAACATAAAGTGAATAACAATTTTAAGTGTAAAAATGGATTAGCTGTATTTCCTGTACTGTGAACAAGAATTGATGAGAGGCCAGAAATAAATAAAGGAACAAGCACTAGTATCATCATTTAAACCAACCCTTTGAATTTAACCACACCATCTGAAAGGATACAATGTTATGCCCACAGTAGTCATAGGATAATATGAGCTTCGACCCTACAGTATTTTGCTGTTGGAAGGAAGCCAATTCAAATACTTTACAAAAACACCATACA
>JAHPZR010032965.1:52500-57970 GCA_019787425.1 Platygyra sinensis | reverse complement strand
CCAATGAATATCTACTACTTCTTCAGTTTAGATCCTCGTTCTAAAATTCTAACATAACAAGAAAAAATTTTTTTTCCACGTTAAACAGTTTACATTCATTACTTGCAAATGCTTAATGTTACATTACCTACTTGCAATAGACTTTGTTACCTAACAAATAAAGAAGCCTAAGCCGTGTATTACACTGTGATAAAACACGATGCAGGGGCGTAGCCAGCATTTCTAGGAGGGGGGGGGGGGTTCCAAATTGTTTCCAGCGAAAACCGTTGGTCTAAAATCCTTACATTACGTACATACAAGACTTTGCCGTTTACGCTACGAAAACAGAAGACGCCTTGGTTGCCGTTGAGCAAACACTGTTACCACTTCCTTGAAATTTATGTCTCGGTGGTAATTGATGTTCATCAACGCTAGCCCACACTCTCGCTCGCTTGACATGGTCGACCTCAGGCATGTTTTTAACCTTCTTAGCGTAATGAAGGAACGCTCACATTCAGTTGACGTCATCGGCAACGTGCACAAAATGCGGATAAAGGTGTGGATGTTAGAGGGCCGGAAAGGGGGAGTGTCGCGCACGGTTCACGGGAATTAAAATCGAAAATTCACGGTTCACGGGAATTAAAACAGGCTTTTCACGAATCACGCACCATTCAGCGTTTGCTTTAATTTTTCACCCATATAGTACTACAGAACTGACGTGTCGACCATTTAGAATTATTGCATGCACATTAAATAATTGTTGTTCTCGCTCTAAAATACTAAATTTACACTGATTCACAAGTGTACGCCTAAATCTACACAAACAGAACTGGTTACACTTCATTCCTTGCAGAACCATTCCTCGGTTACTGAACATGGATCTTTCTTCATCCCACTGCGCCTGGGTATTTATTGCGTAGGTCTTGTTATGCACTTATCAGCGACCATCTCGGGGGGTTGAACCCGGGGACTACATACGGGGGAATAGTGCGGGATTTGCTGACTTTTGTCGCCAATTTTTGGCCCGGGACGGGAGCATTGGACCGCTTTTGCACTTCCTAGGCAAGATACACGGGGAAGACCCGGGGGATTTGTAACATCGCAGCTATCTTGAAAATGAAAGATCCGGACCGCAGGGACTGGGTATATAGCCCTGTATAGTAAACACACGCCGAAGTAATAACTACAAGTGTATGTTCGTTGAAATTGTTATTCTATGACATACAAGATATAAATCTGAACTTCACTGTGTGCAGAAAACAGGTGGACTAGATATTTTTGCTTATTGTATATATTATCGTTAAACTTTTATTATAAATTATGCAGGAAATTACGTTACAATTTTGGAGTCCTTTCGATTTATGCTCCCCGGGGGAAGGGACAGTGGTAGCTTGTTGTGAAAGAATATTGGCCCTGGGAAGGTGGAATTTGCAAATGTATTGGTGCAAATGCAGGGGGTTCCCCGGTGTCAAACCCCCGGGATGGCCGCTGATAAGTGCTTTACCATCTGGTCTTTTTTCTAAGCGGCATAGTTTTATATCAATTCTGGACCCGAGGCCTCGTTTTTGAGCTTCCTCCCTGAGGCCTGCATGTTGTACCACGTGCTTTACAAACGCTTGCAAGGACCAGTGCTTTCCCGATAAAGGAATACGCACACACTCTTTTCTACCAAAAAACGCATTCATTGCATTTGAAGATGTTGCTGGATCCACATATAATAGACAACACCTTCCAAAACTTGAAAAACGTTTCCCTCATTGTCCGCAATTGTACTTTCGCGCGCCATATTTGACCATATATTTCAAATGACATAAAATCATTACAGGTCACGGCGGAGTTATCCATGCGAGCCATGTGACGTCTAGACATGTCTAGGATCGGTAGTCTTGGTAGTGCGCGTGACGAGCGTGGCATTTTGTTTACATACTTGACCTTGACGTATCAAGTTCTGAATGAATTCGAGTTCTGAAATGCGTGACTACTATGTACATTCAGAAAATTTCACGGAAAATGAGCTAATTATAGACCATGTTCACGAATCTCGAGAAATAAATTAGTTATTTCACGAATCACGGGAGTACTTTCGTTCACGGATCACGAGAAATAATTTCGTTCTTTCACGATTCACGGCAATTAAAAATAGGCATTCTCGGTTCACGGAAAAACCCTTTTCCGACCCTCATGTTAGGAAAGAACTCTCGATCGCATGCTTCGAGTGTCTGAACTGCACAGGTGGGAAGGTCGGCATCCTCAGTACTGCACCACTTTCTCTTCCATCGCAAGAGCTCAACAACCACATGAGGAGAAGGAAGGTCGTTCTCATAAATCTCCAGCGCTGCGTCAATGTCAGGATTTCTGTCTCCGACGGCTACCAGCTGAGAAAGAAGATTAAAGAGGCTGGACAAGACAGCATCATTAGTAGGATTGAAGTATGTTTTCATCTCTGATTGTAGATGATCTAGAAGGGGAATAGCAACTGCCCTCTTATAGTAATCAGATGGTGTGTGGGCTGGCACATTGTCGCGATGCTACTGCTGGTCGGTCCGGCGCGGGATGGAAGGTACAACATCTACATTTGCTGCGGTAGTGACCGCCAGATCGAACCACTCAGATGTCTTCGATGTTGTCTCGGATGTCCTGGAGATCATCCGTGACATTATTACTGTTGGTATGCCTCGTAGACAGCTAGATCTCTAGAACAACACCAATGGATCGTCTACTAATTTCGCTGGCATTTCTGCACACACGTGCATCTTGTTACACAAAAATCCCAACTCTGCTCATGTCTCCGAAAATGAAAGTGAAACGCAAATAGATACCACAATGACATTCACTGTACTTATTGCAAGCATAAAACAAAACGAAGAATTTTAGGAATCGAGAGTCCATTACACTCTTGCTGGGATAAAATCACTGTTGAAAGTAGGAGAGGGGGGTTCCTTGACGCGAGAAGGGGGTTCCGGAACCTCTGGAACCCTCCCCTGGCTACGCCCCTGCGATGGTCATTTGAGAACGCGAGGTAAATGTAGTGGTGTTCTCAAATGACCAGAGTGTTTTATCACAGTGTAATACACGGCTTAGGCTTCTTCATTTGCTTTAAAATATAGAATTTACGTGCGAAAAACAATAAAACACGCTTTTTCTATGTTTTATTTACCAAATAAAGAAGCCTAAGCCGTGTATTACACTGTGATAAAACACGATGGTCATTTGAGAACACCAGGAAATGTAGAAAATACGAGCCGCAGGCGAGTGTTTTCTACATTTCTCGAGTGTTCTCAAATGACCAGAGTGTTTTATCACAGTGTAATGCACGGCTTAGGCTTCTTCATTTGCTTTAAAATATAGATTTTACACGCGCAAAACAATAAAACACGCTTTCTCTCTGTTTTATACTCTGATAAAACATGGGTTTTTGAACAATCAGAGCGCGCGCAGGGTCCTATGAGTATCTATATTTTAATTACTTATAAACATCACTTATACGACACTAACTGCCTACATCACATTACGTTACATTACATTACACAGCAGTACATTACAATACACTATATTACTTGCTTACATACATCGCTTACAATACAAGACTTAACCTGACAATACGTTGCATTACTTACTTACTGTATGTTGTTATTGTTTAGGCCTTGCAAATTGAAACTGTGACTCCTTACGTTATATAATTAATTTATGAAACTGGACCACCTCTTTAAAAAGTATTTTGTTTGTTTGATATAGAAGCTTTGTTACTTTCAATTTCAATTTTGTCATAGACAAGATTTAAGAAATCCGCGAACTGAAATTTAACGCTATTTAATGATTTGCAATAGAGGAAGTATTTACCTATGAGAATTAGGTGGTTTAGGGTTGAACAGGAAGACCAATTCGTGAGAACTCCGTAAATAATTTCATTCTTGGAAAGGCTAAGGGTCTTTTTAGAAACAGAATGATACCATTTAATAAAATCCGACCAGAAAGAACTAGCAATGGGGCACGATACGAATAAGTGACCGACTGTTTGGTCTACGTTTGTACAAAAGAAAAAAGATAATTGGGGAAGCTTCAAAGTCTTAAAAATTTTTGTAGTGTAACTCTTCATCAATGTGATCTTTTGTTTTTTTGCTTTTGTGTTACAGGTGCTTGTTTGTCGGTAATTATCACAGCCTCTTTTTCCACCGCGTTTTCCGTAGTTTTGTGTTAATGTTTGCTTACATGTCGGAGTTAGTGAGAACTAGTGAGACAATTTCAGATAGTGCAGAGTGTTATGCTGGACTGTAAGTACATTTTGAGCCATCAGCTGCCTGTATGTAACTTGTTAGTTCAAGGCCCAAAAATAACTTACAATTACTGTTTGTCAAGAAGGTTTTAAATTTTACTGTGGTGTCTTACGTTGAATTTCGTTTATTTTTAATTCATTGATACGTTGAACTAGCAAACGTGATAATTTTATTTTTTCAACGCCAACATTTGTAACTTGATACTTTTGTTTTCCTCGCAAAGTTTGTAACATGATACCTTTGTTTTCCCAAAAACATACAAAGGAAAATATGCTAGCTTTTTTCCTGCTGGACAAAAATGAACTAATGTTATTAATTTATGAAAAAAATGGAAGAGGAATGATTTTGTTTCCTTCAAGAGGCAAATTTTCATATCATCCATAAACAGTTACTAATTCAATTATCAAATAGTCACGTCGTGTCTCAGAATAGCACGTTCTTATTAGATTGCCACCGTTGGTACCGTGTTAACAATAAACCAGTTCAAAATACACAATGATATCGATTGAGACAACCGAGAAGCGTTTTAACTTTACCGATATTATTTATATCTTTCATCGGTGAATGAGTCCCCTCAAAGACTGACTAAATTTATTTCCGGTTTCCGTAAGTGCCACAGTCTCTGCAGCAATATTTGAGAAGTTTCTTTTGTCACGACATTACTACCGGGTACTTTTAATGTCGCTAACTCGAAAATGTTTAGGGTAAATACATTTGTGAACTTCTTGTTCTCTTTCATTGGGGGAGAAAATAAACAGGCTGCTGAGGAGATCCATTTGTTTCCCTCTTTAAAGCTCAGCAAACACGAAGTAGTTTGAAAATAGCACGTTACATTTTTTAACCGAGCTAGGGATGATTCCAAACGATACGCTGTCACAAAAGCGTTCTTTGCAGTAAAAAGGAAAACTGATATTACCTGAAATATAACTGCTATCGCCTGTTAAGAGGGGAGTGTGGTATCGCACGCATGAATGCTGAACTCGAGAACGGATTGTATCATGCTGACATTACTAGAGCGCATGCGTCTTACATGTTGTGTTCTACCACAAGGAAAAGCACTTAACGTTCAAGTGTAATTGTGTATGAAATGTATCGTTTACCTAACATATACTCAACACTAATGGTAATCAATCTGCGCATGCGCTTCGAGCAAATTGCTTTTGTTCTTAAGAGCGGAATAGTACCACAAGGATAACAAGAGAATATTGGAACCATAT
>JAHPZR010032965.1:17500-47500 GCA_019787425.1 Platygyra sinensis | reverse complement strand
ATGTTCAAGGACACATGGGTCTTCTGCAGATTTGACAAGGGTAGTATCATCTGCATACATTCTGGGTTTTGAAAACAAATTACATGAAGGGAGATCATTAATATAAATAGTGAATAAGAGAGGGCCTAAAATAGACCCCTGTGGAATACCACATGTTATATTACAGAAATCAGACTGAACTCCATCAATAAACGTTTGTTGCTTTCGATCAGATAGATAGCACTGAAACCAGTTAAGAGATTGAGAACTGACCCCACAGAGTGTAAGCTCTCCCAAAACGATAGCATGATCCATGGTATCAAAAGCTTTTTTCAAATCCAGGAATATCACACCATTTAAGAGACTGTTGTCAATATTCCATAGCCATTCATTCGTAGCCTCAAGCTGTTTCAGTGAAAAACACAGGTCTGAAGCCAGATTGTGATTCAGTTAACAAGTTATTATTATTTAAATATTCATTACAATTGATTAAAAACAACTCTTTCAATTAATTTACTTTATACTACAGGCAGAACTGAGATAGGTCTGTAGTTGTTAGGATCAGTCCTGAGGTCTTCTTTAAATATTGGCGTTACTTTAGCTCGTTTCCAAGCATTTGGAAATATTCCAGTGGTAATTGACTAGTTTATTATGAAAGTTAGACTGCGAGTAACTATAGGAGACGCTTCTTTCAGGAGACGCGCTGAGATGTTACCAAGACCACTGGCTTTATTACTTGGTATTTTCTGAATTAAATTGAAGACCTCCTGGCATGATACTTTTGCCAAATTCAATATGTGTTCTGCGGGGATAATAAAATCAGTAAAATTACTGGATGTATCTTTAATTTCAGAGGCTAAGGAAGGTCCTATTTTGGAGAAATGTGTGTTGAGTATATTACTGATTTCGATGGGGTCAGTATTTGCAGTATCCCCAGTGTCCAGCTGAGTTATCTTATTAAATTTAGGTTCTATATGACGTAACCACTGTAAACGGGTTTACTATTTCACCGGAAGTAAGCCTGTTTTTCAACCCAAGCGCAAAGTTGCTCGGAAGTCTCAATGGTGACTGAAAAGATGTTAAATGCAAGTCAAATGCAATTTGGGTTGTTGTTTTTGAAAGTACTCTAATGCATTGTTAAATTAAAGTAATTAGCATTTCGCATTTCTCTCCCGCTTAATTGAAGTTGTAAAAGTAATCTTCCGAGCTCGTCTTCCAAGAAGAAACGACTCATCCCCGAGTCAATTCTTTTGGCTCGGCATCACTCGTGAAAGGAAGGCGAAAGCGTGACAAATATTGGAGGGAAGGAGGTTTCTTGGAAAGGGGTATGTAAACAACGTGGATAGACATACGAATAAATTAACATACTGGAACAGACATAATCGTCATAATACGTTCGGTAATTAAGCTTTCCCTAGCCTGCCCTCCAAGCGCTCCAAATATTGTCAAAGAAAATGTATTACGTACATATTGACAACAGGAGAAGTCACGTTACAGGCCACTACGACCAAGCGACCAATGTCATTTTAAAATTTTTAAAAAAGTTAGTAATCAAAATGACCACAAATCCATTGCCTTTGTAATGAACAGCCTGATTCAGGGTTAATTTGTTGAGAATTGTGGATTAAACTATAGATATTTTGCAAGACAACAGAATGAGAGAAATCACATGGCCATTGAAGAATGTTTCCTTTAAAAATAGAGTTTTTTCGTTATTTCAGTACCAAGGGGATGTCCTTGGACGGGCTGAAGTGTTTTCTGTGGATTGCCTTGATACGTATCTCCAGCCAACACCGTGAAGAGGGATCTGATGTGAACTATTTGAAGAAAGCGAACAATTCCATGATGAAGAACGTGTCCTATTCTGTAAACCCCTGTATCAATAATTGTGCTTGCCAGAATCGAGGTGGTCAAATTTTTAATCTTGCATCTTTGCAAAATACTGATAGGACTCCAAGGTTTGCAACAAACTCGGTATTGTATTTTAAGAGTAGATGAAAAAATGTTTCTAGGCACATGGTGTGGATTGCAATCTTCAGTTGACGTTCCAATTTTGAGCAATGATTTCAATCGTATTCTACAAGCCCCTAACAAATAGGTTTCGATACGCAAAACTTGGACAAGGCACAGTCCGACGCCTATGCTGTTTTTTGCTTGTTTCAGTGCTCGTATGCATCTCTAACATTACTTGTAGTTGAAAACGAGGACGTTTATATGGCGTAAGTTTACTGATGCATTAATTCCTTCAAAAATGTTTCGTTGGACAGCTCGGTCGACCCCAGAACATTTGTAATTCAGTGGTTGTTATGGGTTGTCTTATCGACCCAGTGATCCCTTTGCTCACCAGTGTAGTCTGTAGCAGGCTAATTTAATACTCGGATTTCTTCAACAGCTTCACGGTCAACAGTACGACAGGTCATTCGTACAGTTATAATCCCTGTAGCTCATTCATGCTGGGACCTAAGGATGGTGGCTGTCAAACGAATGTAGCGGTAAGTCAGTAAATGTAAATTGTAAACAATTAGGGGTGCTCAGAAATTGAGTGCTATAACGAATTCTGCGCCAGGGGTGCTCATGGCGCGGTACAACGAAAGAGGGATAAACAGATCGCTTGCAAGAAGACTCTTGATAATATGACTGACTTTCAGGTGTTCTGTTATCTTGTATAAGAGAATATAACCTATTTGAGTCAATTACGTTTCAGATATGTTGGTGGGTGCCGAATGGATTGCCTGAAACTTATGTCACTATCGGAAACCAGGACAAAGAAAATTGTGTGGTTGGCAAATCCGACATACCACGCTTTGTGTACAGGACGACTGGGTATGCATTGACACAAACATACACAAATTGTGACAATACCAAAGGGATGCATCCTTTATTTGCACCTTCTAAAAAGTCAATTAACATCAAGAATATAAATGTTAATAGTCTTTTTTGGCTCACAAACAAAATTGACTAAGGAGATTCCTCAGAAATAAAGGTTGCCGATAAATTCTTTTGAAAATTTCCTTGATGTAATGGCCGCGAACTATATGAAGAGGCGAAAGCACTTGTTGTACTTTATTGCTGAATCAACGTGGCGGGAAATTCACACAAAAGGTCGCATGGCACGACGGTTCACATGATGCTACGTCATCGGAAATACATTAACAACGTATCATCACACTTGACGGTTCTTTAACAAGCATTCTTTCGAAAAAAGCAATAAAAATGATAGGTTACATGGCTCGCTGAAGAGATGCGATGGGCTAATCTTGCCCCATTTATGCCTGTACTCGTGCTAATCACGCGCGTTATTCATCGGTCCAAGTTATATTTTGCGATAGCTCGAAGCACAGTTTATTAAAGTAATACTTGAAAAAAAAACTTCACAGGTAGAAAGTGTAGAGCACATAGAACAATATCATATCAAATACGTGAAAAAACCGACCATTCAAAACGACGTGGACGTAAGCGCTCGTATAGTTGTTGTTTTTGCGGTCATGATTTTCATCCCAGAGTAACGGTTCCGTGCACACTTTCACCTAATCTATTTTTCTCGATAAACATTTTTATATACTTTTTTCAATTAAGAGGATAATATGTAAACCATTGTTATGCAATAAAAAATATAGTTTACCTGGCTCGTTTAAAAGAAAACGAGCATTTATTTCGCTATCGAGTTGCTTGACAGAATTTTTTCGTCGTGTATGTGTACGCGCTCACAAGAGCACACTATTGACGCAAAAATCGTTCGCAGTAGGGATGCCCAATGCAATACAAAGTGAGCAGCGAACGATCAGTCCATCGCTTTCGCAGCCAAGAATTCATGAAAGTTAATGGATGGTCGACCAACCAACCAACTAAACACCCAACCTGATCGACTGTTGATCTGCTTATACCTGGCTGTTGCTCCCTTTTTGAGTTATTTTTTGTAAAAAAAGTATCTCTTGGTCAATGGATGAGTGAGGGAGCAAGTGGGTGAGTGAGAGATGTAGGTATTTCACACCAATCAGATTGGATCTACTATAAACAGCCAATCAAATTTCTTGTTTTGTTGCAGATACATGTAACATGATATTTTTATTTGTTGGTTTCACTTTACTTGACACTTTTGTTTATCACGGTCAGAATAAACTGGCAAACAAGAAGCCAATTTAGCGGCACGTCCAGAAAAATGTTTAGACCTATCTTTTCTTAATGTATTCAGGGACATTTATATTTTGCATTAATGGTAATTGTTAAAAACCGGAATTTTTAGCGGAGAGTTTTCTTAAAGTTAAGGTTTGTGGTATTCCTGAAGACTCCTGGCGGCTAGACTTTGAGGTGACAGAGTGGTTGCACGCTTCGCGAAAGACAATCTTATAAGGTGGTAAAAAACTCTCAGGCGTTGGGAAGGGTAATATGACAAGAAAACGTTCCAAACTCCGCAGATTTCGTGGCGTCGTATAAAATTTATACAGTTTTTCATGTGTCTGGTTGTTTCAAGTTTAGGGTTACCTCTCATCAGGTCTTCTTGGTTTTGATATCGATATTAATTTGAAATGTTTTCGTGGAATATCCAAACCGAAAAAAATCTACGATCATTGTTGGCATCAGAACATGCTAAACTGGATCTTGTTATAAACTGAGTTAAATTCAATAATACTTTGACTAGAAAAACGTGACAATCTTACTTTTCACGCGAACGTTTGTAACTTGATGGTTTTGTTTTTTTCGTAAAGTTATACAACATGATCGCCTTGTTTTCTTGAAAACTTGGGGGCGATGTGCTATTTCTGCACTGCTGGAGATATATATCTAAGAAAAAATGGAAGAAGAAAGGTTTTCAAAAAAAAACCCCAAATATCATTTCACGAATAAACAAAAACTAATCTAATAATGATGAATTTGCAGTGGCATTTCCAAGAAGTGGCTCTTCATCCACTGATTCCTGGTAGAGTCACGCCGTCAAAAACCACTTCAAATATAATTATGAAAGGCGTTTCAGCGAGAACTTACAGTACGAACTATTCAACGACTAACTCTCGAAAGCTGGTACACTAACTTAAAAAAGAATCCTCTTAACAGATGTCACCAAGTACAGGTGAAAACGAAATCGACAAACGGACCTTTAACAACTAACAATAGATGGATCGAAACCAACCAATGACCCGAGGACAAACTTAACGTGAATCTTGTAGCTTTCAGCCAATACCATTAAGGCTTTACTGACCAATCACTTTTAAGGAACCAGACTGGTAACACCATCGACTGACAAGCAGTAATCACTACCCCCAGTACTTGTTATTAACGAAAAAATAACTCTTGCACGCCTTACGTGCCTATGTTCTGTATGCTGTCACTCTTTACAAGAGAGAGTCACTGAACTTGGCTTTGAGTCATGAGCTCTTAAAACACAAATTTCGGGTGTCATTAGCAGGTCATACCTTTGCGGTAGTGACGTGTTCATCAATGATTGAATAGCAATGTTAATAGTCTTAATTAGCTCGTAAACAAAGTAATAAGTGAACAGCGAATGATCAGTTCATCGCTTTCGCAGCCCATCTTGTTCACAATGTTTTCATGAATAATTCATGAAGTTAATGGATGGTCAACCGACCGACCGACCGACCGACTAACCCCATCGGCTGTTGATCTGCCTAACTCTGGTAACCGCTAATACTCCCTTTTGCTATATGCTGTCACTATTTACAAGTGAGAGTCACTAAACTTGTTTTTGAGTCATAAGCTCTTAAAAGCACAAATTTCGGGTGTTATTAGCAGGTCATACCTTTGCATTAGTGACTTGTTCACCGATGATTGAACATTTGTTTATGCCTTTATTGAGAAGCAAGAGACGATGATCAAGAATGGTGGTATTGTACAAAATAGAAGTGCCAAAAAAAGCTGGAAACTGGTGTCAGTCACCTTAAAAGGGAGGACGACTTTTATGATGGGTTCTGCTAACTTACAGTAATTACAATTAACTTCCAGTGACTACAAAGACAAAAAGCCCACCGTTTGGCTGAAGTGCGATGTAACGAAGAGGAAAAAGGAAGAAGCAGTTTTTGAAATCCTCAATGAAAATGAATGGGTAAGAGCGCCATAATTATATTGTTTGGTTTTCTTATGAGGTATTTGCGGCACGAAGTGATTTCTCGACACGATATTATAACTCCTAAAAGGAGTGAGGCAAAATTCCTGGTTTATGGGCTTTGCAACTGCTAAAACATCTACCTCCATTAGACCCCTGGTCCTTTTCAGGCATACTAGCTCTGTATTATAGTTTGTCTTTCATTTTCAGAAATTCCAGTTGACCCACTTGTGTTCCTGTGGAAATGGTTGTCTGAATAATCCAGATACTCCAACACCAACAATACCGCCTGATCGCTGTAAGTTAAAATGTCAGTAAACGGCTTCAATCTCTGCCGATGATAAGTAGTATAAACCGTGACAGCAAAGTACTTAGTCCAAACTTGCTCTTACAGGATCAATTCAGAAGAATTAATATATTAATACCTTTTCTATACTCCTCAAGGAGCTGTTTTTATAACTTAAGTAATAATAAATACATGTTATTTGCCGGCTGAGAGGTCCGTATAGGGAAAACTATGACCGAGGTGGGCAGCATTTTCAATCCCGAGGTCACAGTTTTTTCCCAATAAGGACCGAACTAATCCGGTCGATAACGTGCTAATCTTTTTTCCTGCGGTAAATTGCCTCACAAGTGGGTTTGTTAAAGCAACTTTGTCATTGCATTGCCTTACGCGCCGTTTACAAACCATTCGTTAAAAGTCTAACGAAGAAACAAGCGAGTAACTCAGATACTGGACAACGAAAGATGCATTAGCTAGCTGCATTAAGTTCACCAGTTAAGTTCTCTAAAGGTATTTTTTCGGTGTGAAATTTCGTGCAAAGTTTGAAGTTGTACTGCAAAACAATTTCTATCAGTCCTTGCGCATCACTCGACATCAGACTTTTTTGTCGTAAATTGAGTGACATGCAGCGAGGAAATTCGTCATGCGTACTCCCCAGAAATTCTCTCAAGTACAGCAACGATCAGAGTGGTAAACTCTACTGAAATTGACTCAGATATTACTTAAATTATACAGAGAGACACACACAGGATTACGCGCCATTACAGCGCCGAACTAAAAACAGCCAAACAAAATCTCAAAATCTTCAAAAAACTTAATTAAAGTAAAACAAACAGCGGTGATAAACATATTGAAAACTTTCATTTTATAATCTTGACGTTTCGTATGCTAGTCAACATACATTTTCAAAAGAATAACGGTTACAAATTTTTGAAAAGCTATTTATACTGTATAAATGGGGGTCTGGAACCTAGACAGAAAACAACTGCAATCAATAGAAATTTAAGACGTTTCAAACGGAAACTGTCTGTAAAGGGACAATGAAAAGGCTTTCTAATAGAGTAAAAGCTTTTCACTGCTGACATTGGCATTCAAAGCTGGCTGTAACTCTTGAATAAACAAGGTCTCCTTAACTTTACAATGGTAGTCAGTCTTGCCAGATGCCAAAATGTCAAAATGGTCCCAGTTGATGTTGTGGCCAGTTGTTTTAACGTGATCAGCAATTGCAGAAGAGTGATCGTGTTTCGAAAGGGCCTTGAAATGTTCCGTTTTCCGGTCGTGAAGTCTTCGCTTCGTTTTCCCAATGTAAAAATCTTTGCAGTCCCAGCAGTTAGCTTTGTAAATGACTTTGGATAATTGTGATCGGTTGAGTCGGTCTTTGTATGGGAAGAAGGATTTGATGCGTCGGGTGTTTTGAAAAATAACTTTAACATTAACAAAAGAGTAGAAACGATTAACACAAGATTTAAGACGCTTAGTAATGAGGTTGCTATGGAGACCTATATAAGGTAATAAAATAATAACATCTTTCTTGGGGACCGTTGCAACGGGTTCTTTTGGCTTATTCTTGTTCTTGTTCAGGACATCATTGATATTAAAAGTGATGATGCCCTGAGGGTAGCCATTTTGCAGCAAAAGCCTTTTGAGATCCTCGACAGCGGATTGTAACAATGAAGCGGTGGAGCAAATACGGAAGCATCGATAGGTTAGCGTGCGGATAAGATTGATTTTGTATTTGCGTGGTGTAAATGAGTCCCATTTAGTATAGAGTCCAGTAAATGTCTTCTTCCGGTAAACAGATGTGACAAAAGTGTTGTTTGGGCAGCGTTTCACAAGAATGTCCAAAAACGGAATCTCTTCTGCTTGTTCAAATTCAATAGTGAATTTGATGCTATTGTGACGGCTGTTGAGGTACTTCAAAAACTCGTTAGCGGCGTCTTTGCTGCCAAACATGGAAAAAGTGTCATCATCTTACCGGAAGAAGACATTTACTGGACTCTATACTAAATGGGACTCATTTACGCCACGCAAATACAAAATCAATCTTATCCGCACGCTAACCTATCGATGCTTCCGTATTTGCTCCACCGCTTCATTGTTTTTTTTTTTTTTTTTTATAATTTTATTTTGCAACAAATTAAAAAAAAATAGTAATACAAAAAGAGGATAGGTGTTACAGCTGATTCTTAATAATAGATAATATATGTTACAAACAATATATACAGGTTTATACAAGTGTGTATAGCTGGGGGAGGGCAACATAAACACGTCAAGTTATATTTCTATTTCAAGCTGGATTATAAACTTGGATATCAATTCAGAAGAGTCCTGTTTCTTTCGCATTATTTTGCAAGCGTAATGGTACTGCTTTGCATATAACAGAAGAAGACACAAATCCTTTGTCTGTTTATCGGAAAGATTGGCGGTTGATGTTGGTAAGTTTAGAAAGTATTGTAGCGAGGTGAGGCTGACATTAATTTTGTGTAAGCTATTGAACCATTGAAGAGACTCGTCACTCAATTTCAAGAACGATTGACATTCAAAGAATGTATGTTCAATAGAGTCATTTTCGCCGCACATAACACATTTGTCACAGTCAGTTATCCCAAATCGTTTAAGTTCTTTATTGGTGACTAGTATTCTGTGCAACAACTTGAAGTAAAATTGTCTTAACTTATTATCCCGAGTAATTTTATAATTGTTTTGGATGCAGTTCACCCAGTTATCAGCAACTTCAGAGCAATTTTTTTTTCGCCATGACTTAATCGCAGTAGGTTCTGTATTGATTTTCTCTACAAAAAGTTTATAAAACTGCTTGCAGGGTGTTTTCTTTAAATTGAGAGTGACATCTTTTGATAGTTGGAAATCGAAGTTTTCGCAAATTGAGTTCAGATCCTCAAGGTCCATATGGACTGAAGCGTGACTTTTGAGATAAGCGGGAATAGCTGAGGTGATTTGGTAGTATTGTAGAAAGTTAACTTTGATATTATATTTATCCCTGAATTCTTGTGGAGAAAGATAGTTACCTTGATTGTTCAACAAGTCTTGCACAAAAAGAACATTTTTATCCCGCCAGGCCTTCCAAAAGACCGATTTGTTTTCAATATTAATGTCTCTGTTGTTCCACAAGATGAATTCGCGTTTCAGTGGATCTTCGTAATTGATGCGCAGTTGTTGAAAGTAATCAAGGAGTTCTCGATAGAAGAGGGGGATTTTTTGGTCTAGTTTTCCGACAGTGTAGTTACAGTTTAGAAGGAAAAGGAGTCCGCCATGTTTATCGAAGTAGTAGTTAGGGATTGCCGTCCAGGTATCACGAGTGTTGTTTAAGAGTCTACTAATCCAGCTGAGACGTAGTGCTTTTATAACAGTCCTGAAGCAGGGGAAGCTTAGCCCACCTTTAGATAAGGGACGAAACAGAACCTTTCGCTTGATCTTATCTCTCTTATTCTTCCATAGAAAGGCAAATAATTTACTTTGAGTTTGTTGTATTACTGTTTCTGGAACAGAAAGCATGGAGGCAGTATAAATTAACTGAGACAAACCTAGAGATTTTGCAAGCATAGTTCTTCCAAAGAGCGTCAGGTCCCGCGACCGCCATATATTGAGCTTTGTTTCCATTTTCCTTATCTTGATATAAAAATTATTGTTATTGTTGGCAGCTGCATCATGGGAAAGGTAAGTCCCAAGAAATTTTATGGGATCTTTTGGACACTGGAATTTTAGAGGCTCTGTCTTGTTTTTTCTCGAGACACCAATCCACAAGGCTTTTGTTTTCTTTTTATTTAATTGCAAACCGGACAATACTCCAAATGAATTGACTATATTCATGGCATTTCTTAGCGACGTGGTATCTTCGAGAATCAGAGTTGTATCATCAGCAAACTGTGAGATCTTGGCATTCTGTCCATTTGGGAGTTCGATGCCCCGGCAAAGTTGGTTTTGGCGTATTTTGAGAGCTAACATTTCAACCGCTAACACAAACAATAGAGGACTCAGAGGACACCCTTGACGGACGCCTCGAGAAACTTTGAAGTAATTGGTCATGAAACCCGCATTCATCACGCCACTTTCAACATTGTTATAAAGAATGGATATCCACTTTCTAATATTTGGACCAAAGTTGTATAATTCAATACACTTGTGGATAAAATTCCATTCAATGGTGTCGAAAGCTTTACGAAAATCAATAAAAAGTAGGATGCCTGGGAGATTTTTAGCTTCTGTGTATTCCATAATATCATTTAGAAGCCGAACATTTTGGCCAATGAATCTACCCTTAATGAAGCCTGTTTGATCAGAGTGTATAAGCGAAGATAGTGTTGACTCAATTCTTTGACCAATTGCTTTTGCCAAAATTTTATAATCAACGTTTAAGAGGGTTAGTGGTCGCCAATTAGACAGCTCAACAAGGTAGGAGTCATCTTTTGGTATCAAACAAATAACGCCACGCCTCTGAGATATTGACAATTGTCCTTTAGTAAAAGCTTCATTATAAGAATTCAGGAGATGTATACCAATTAGGTCAAAGAATGTTTCATAAAATTCTTTGGAAAAGCCATCCTCTCCAGGGGATTTGTTGTTCTGAAAGGATTTCAAAACGTTTTTTATCTCACCAAGTGTCAGATCGGATTCAAGAGACATTGATTCTTCACAAGACAATTTGGGAATGTGAAGGTTCTCAACAAAGGCGAAAAAGTTCTCTCTGAAATTCGTGGAGAGAGAGTCGGATAATTTTGTTTCTAGTAAATCGCTGTAAAATGATTCTATTTCTTGGTTGATTTGTTTCCTGTCTGAAGTAATTTCGCCATTCTCAAGTTTTAACTGTGCAATAACCTTTTCCTCAAAGTTTCGTTTTTCTAAATTAAAAAAATAATTGGTGGGTTTCTCACCTTTTTCAATCCAGCGGGCTTTTGAGCGGAACATAGCTTCTTTGCCTTCTTTGCGCTTCATTGTTACAATCCGCTGTCGAGGATCTCAAAAGGCTTTTGCTGCAAAATGGCTACCCTCAGGGCATCATCACTTTTATATCAATGATGTCCTGAACAAGAACAAGAATAAGCCAAAAGAACCCGTTGCTACGGTCCCCAAGAAAGATGTTATTATTTTATTACCTTATATAGGTCTCCATAGGAACCTCATTACTACGCGTCTTAAATCTTGTGTTAATCGTTTCTACTCTTTTGTTAATGTTAAAGTTGTTTTTCAAAACACCCGACGCATCAAATCCTTCTTCCCATACAAAGACCGACTCTACCGATCACAATTATCCAAAGTCATTTACAAAGCTAACTGCTGGGACTGCAAAGATTTTTACATTGGGAAGACGAAGCGAAGACTTCACGACCGGAAAACGGAACATTTCAAGGCCCTTTCGAAACACGATCACTCTTCTGCAATTGCTGATCACGTTAAAACAAATGGCCACAACATCAACTGGACCATTTTGACATTTTGGCATCTGGCAAGACTGACTACCATTGTAAAGTTAAGGAGACCTTGTTTATTCAAGAGTTACAGCCAGCTTTGAATGCCAATGTCAGCGGTGAAAAGCTTTTACTCTATTAGAAAGCCTTTTCATTGTCCCTTTACAGACAGTTTTCGTTTGAAACGTCTTAAATTTCTATTGATTGCAGTTGTTTTCTGTCTAGGTTCCAGACCCCCATTTATACAGTATAAATAGCTTTTCAAAAAATTTGTAACCGTTATTCTTTTGAAAATGTATGTTGACTAGCATACGAAACGTCAAGATTATAAAATGAAAGTTTTCAATATGTTTATCACCGCCGTTTGTTTTATCTTTTTAATCAAGTTACGATGGCCGAAGACCAAGAGTTTAATTAAAGTACTTAGGGTGACTTTCCTTGTCATCTAAAGTTGCAAACAGATAAACTTGATTTGATTAATTGGCTATGAAAATGTTAAAAGGGCGAAAGATTGACGATAACCGCTAATTCGTTCGCGAAAATAGATCAACTCGACGGATTCTGCCCAATGTAGCGGTCCGTATGAGAAAATTCCGCCCACTCCAGGAACCAATCAGATTGCAGGATTTGTTGAATTCCGCCCGCTCACGAGCTGAGAGAAAAAAAAATATTCTTGTTATATGGCTAGCTCAGCAAGTGGGCAATATGAATCAAATCCTGTGCTGTGATTGTTTACTGATGGAATTGCATCGTGAAATACAAATGCACTACTTGCCTCTTCAAAGTAACTTGTAGCAATAATCTGAACGAGTTTTAGATTTATCTTAGATAATTCACATTTTTTGGTTTTTCGATGATCGTATGAGGAGATTTTTTCTTATAAGATAACCTTTTTAGGTTGACCAGTTGATAGGAGTTATCTGTTTAACTTCTTGATGATCGACAAACAACGGTGTTTACGTTTCAGTTAAAAGATCAATACAAAGAGTTGAAAGAATGTCTGCATAGTTTAAATTAGAGGCCATTTCACCCTGTTTTGTGTTTATGATTACAAGGAGCCCCGTACACGTGAATAAAAAAGCACTAATGAATTTTCTTTGTGCCTCTGTGCAGCTGATCTATCGAGAATTGTAATTCCAGTTGCTGTTAGTGCTGGAACAGCCCTTGTTCTTGTGCCATTCCTCGTGTGGCTCATAGGGAAAAGACTAAACAGGAGAATTAATGATGGCGATGAAAGACGTCCTCTGCTGGGTAACCGAGCTCGAGCAGATCAGCGGGAACCAAACGCGATTCCAGAACGAGACCCAATTCCAGAACGACACCCAATTCCAGTAAGCTCAGCAGGGCGTGCAGAAGGGTCATCGAACATTGAAAGTGATGCCAATATCAGTAGCGCAAATGTCTGAGGAACTGTTGCTAACTCCTGTTTGCTGTGTTTCGCAATTGATGTACTGTGACGATCAGCGTGAGTGCACTCCTTCCAATATAGTTACTTATACATCAAATCACGAATCACCTGTAAATGTTAGCGAGTTGTATTTCAATCTATGCAATATGACTAAATCAAGTTATGGTTTGTAATTTGAGCAATATACTGAAACACCCATTTCTGATGTAGCAAACAGTCTAAGCTACATTACGTTAGTGTCGGGTAGCAGCTCTCGTGATGTCTCACATGGATAGCTAGATACCCTTTGAGAGGACAATAGAACAAACAACAGAAATATTGTCCCTGGTCCCAAAACAACATCAGCTTCTAACAATGAAAATAATTACAAGCTTGCAAGAGCTTGTACACTTAGGTTAAGTTACCTCTACTGACAGTCTAAGAGATAGCCATCCAATGTCTCGAGCGGTGGATGAAATCACCACGGTGGAAATTCATGCAGAGAGCACCGTACACATTTGCTGCTAGTTCGCTTATGCGGTGTGATAACACGTCAAGTGACGTTATGTGCCATGTTAAGGTGGTACTCGGACAATAATGTAAAAAAACACTCACCTCTTTTACTTCTTGCAGAAAACACGTTAAATAGTTTTACGAGTAGACCATATTATAATTCGTTTTATAAGCAACCTCGATAGAATGTGATATTAATATTCTAACTAATGAACCATACGATCTGTAAATATTAGAATCATTATAATAGTTTTCTTTATATACTGTGAATTTGAAACGTAGTTAGATTAAAAGTTTTATCTGAGCGCATTTGATCATTGATCCTCTTGTGGTAAATCTGCTCTCGGAGTGTTTCATTATAGCCACATCAAAGTCTAATTATTCAGAGCGATCTTTGTAAAGACATTCTTTACACCTTGCATTTTGAAATATATCCTTTAGAAAAGTTAAAATCAACTTAATTTTATGTTAACTTTGAAAGGAAAACCGATCAAAACCTGCTTAAATCAATCAATTTTCAGTTGACGAATCCTGGTTAAATTTTCCGCCGTTAACTGATTCCAAAGTCACCGCCAAACGAGAGGGTAAACTTGAATCCCTCTGGAATACACCAATTACATCTTTACGTCACACAACTTGTTATAACGAGCCTAATATTGTTGCAAACCACTACCAATAACCAAATTCAAAGAAAGTCGGGGAAAACAATAGCCCTTAAGCATGATGACATTAGACAACAACATCGCCCTGATGTATAACTACTTCTAGATACTAATAGTTTGTTATTCGCTATTCCACCTCTTCTCAATACTATTCAAAATGGGTCAATTTCTTTTTGTTTTTCACTTTTCCGCTTATAGTGGCATATCTTTAGAAAACACTTGAGAAAACAGGTTTTCAGGCGTCAGTTTTACTGTATTCCAAGTTACACATCTATCTTTTAAAAATCTTCGATGGCTTTGAAAAATATTAAAATTCAGCATTTGTGTAAATTCTTCATTTTTTTAAGAAAGCAACAATAATTCAAGGTGGTATAAGTGGGCCAATCAATGGAGCTGTTTGCATATAGCTCACCGTCGGAAAAGAGTAACAGCATGGACCAATAATCGGGCCTGACATTTATGGGGTTTTTAGGGAAAAAGCAAAAGATGGTGGAATGGAATGCTTAATGATCTTTAGGCGGGAATACTCAAAACTCAATACTTGGTTCCGCTCAGATTGCAAAACTGGGAGCCACACTTGAAAATACAGATTTGCTGCTCAAGTTGCAGTATGCTTTTTAACTTGGAAAATAATATTTTCCAAGTTGTAGGTGTGGAGCGCGATTCACTCCATCACTCCATCAGTCCTTCACTCCATCACTTCCCGTTAGACATTTGAAAACCCGGGGGGAGCTTCCATATGAAAAAGCCGCGAGGAATGCTCTTCGAAAAATTTGAATTTAACTCCTACGGGAGACTTATGTGGACGTTGCCTGAGCTTCATTATACCATTAAAAGATACCATTTAAAACGGAACAGGTTCGATTACTAGCTGTTGTTCAAGAGAGGATCCCTTGGGCACTTGTAGACCCGACTCGCGTAATCGAGAGATCAGCAGAAATCAAGCCTGAAAAGCGAGAAATTAATAGATAGGAACTTTTCTTTTAATTATTATTTCTCCTAGTGGGTCACCCCAAAACGCAGACCATGCAGACTGCAGACCATGCAGACTGTGCAGACCGTGCAGACTGAGTACTTTTTTTCTAACACTTGACTCACTTTCTCGCTTTTTTCGGTTCTACAGTTACAAAATAGCGTTAAATATGTCGTGATGTTTGTTATTTATCCACAGACCGCGCAAACTCGACGTCAGACTGTTTATTCAACAGACAAACGCGTTTGATACACTTTGTATGGGAAATTCCCTTTACTGATCCTTAATATACTAAAATCAAGCATAAAATTAAACTTCCACGTATCCTGGGTGCAAATTGCGTCGATTTTTGTTTTGTCCAATTTGCCAGTTATGCACTAGTCATTTGTTTCCCCCGCTCCCCCACCCCCGCGACATTGCGGGGGAATTTGCAAAAAAGCAATGCTAATTATGGGGAATTCCACCACCCACCAGGGCAGAATTTCTTTGCAAAACCACCATCCCCCGGGGCTAGCTGAAAGACCTTGTAAAAGAAGGGATTGTCTCTTTCTGCGCTAAATACGTTTTGAGAAACAACAACTATTAGGAATGTTTCAACCAGCTTAAAATACTTACCAGCGAGGTTGTTTGGAGCATAGCTTTTTGATCAGACAAATAGTGTGCGAAAATAACCAATAAGCTGAGAGAAGACTTTGGTACTCCCTCTTGAACCTCGTTCTTGTCGAGAGAAACTTGGCCACGTGGGTGGCTCTCACAATACAGGGCATACGTACTAGATTTTGTTTTAAGCACTTTTAGTAAGGGGCTAAGATTTAGGAAATTGTGAGTGCAAAATTATTAAGAAGATAAATTCAAGATAGCTATAAGCTAGTTCGCCTTTTCAGAAGGAAGTACTAATTTCAGTTGGCAACAACATTGCTACTTTACGGGGGTTTAAAGGACATTTGAGATTCTAAAACAAAAAGGGACAAAGAAAGTGCATTGGTAGAACGTACACATGACGAGAAATTCAGAGTATTTTAATACACTAGGGGGCCACGTCCTTGGGACTAGTCCCATGAAACTGCTTATGTCATTATGTAGAAATTTAAGTCGCAGAACATGAGTTTTGTCCAGGGCCGTTTTAAATTGGGGTAATTAGGTGGGACAAGTCGCAGGAAATTGCTTCTCGTAAGTGTGTACACACCACAAACTTTGCTTCAGGGTCTCTTCCCCTCACTGGTCCCTGAGACCAGTCCCTGGTACCTGTCCCCTAGTGTATGCCGGCCTTTATGGTCACACATGAATGTATCAAATCCTCTTGTTGTGTATTTATTATCAAACAGAAAAACAACATTAAAGCATCACTTGCACAGTGTTTGTGTAGTGTATGCTGGCCTCTATGGTCACACATGAATGTATCAAATGCTTTGTTTTTGGAAAATTTCCCCAGGGTTTCCCGGGGTATTTTAGGTTAGGCAAATTTGAGGTAAAGTTCCTGGGGGTCTGGGCATAAAATCATCGCAAAGCTGCAGTAATTCCCCCGCTATTGCCTGACAAAGTCCCCGCATGTCGCGGGGGTGGGGGTGCGGAGGAAACAAATGACTAGTGCATTATGTGTTCGTGTTTTTTTTTTTTTTTCGATTTTCTTAGTCTCCGTTAACCTGTTAACCGCTTCATAACACAAAGCAAGGACAGTGACTCTAGGCGACGTAGTCCCACAAATCGCTTTTGCTTCACAAAGTGTAGAATCGCTATTAGACAAGGAGTATTGCAACTTTCGGGTAGTCCGTTGATCGTGACCGTAACTGCTCGCGTGAGATTTTCCTTACGCGTCACGCACGACACACTAGGCGATTACGACGTGCCAAGTGAAAGAGGGACTACTTGTAGTCTAAATCGCCGCAAAAACACAACTGTCATATAAAGGAGGGGGCGTAGGGGGTTATTAGAAACCGAAAAACCGCGCCCAAAATTGCCGAAAACCGCAAAACCGCAAGAAATTTCGTCCAAAACCGAAAACCGAATAAAACTCCTAACTCACAAAGCTTTCGTAGTCTTCAGAATCTCCCATTCTGCCAGTCTGCTATTATTTTATACGTGTTAACTTATTTTACTTTCCTAAGTTCTTAATTTCTGATTATTCCCTTGTGAGTGCAAAAAATATCGTAGCCTAAAAAGCTCCTCATTGACGTAAATCGGCTAAACAGACCTATAGCAATGCGAAACTAGAAACAAATTGCCATTTTTAAAGGTGATTTTTGAGTAAAAAGGACACCACATTATGAAGTTACTTTTTGATTGCCACTGTCAGAATTTTCATTTGTGCAGGCACAATGGAAGCCCCATTTTACAACCAAACTACCTTATTTTGCAACCAAATGGTCTCTCCTTCGCTTTTATTCCACGTGAACGGAGCGAGTGAGCCGGCAATGTTATTCCCGAGACGAAACGGGGAGACCACTCACAGTTGAGCTATAGAAACTCGATAGTCCAGTCTTCTGTTTTGATGTTATTTTGATCTTTTCACAGACTCCTTGGCCCGGAGGTAGGTACTTTCTTAAGAGAGACTAATGGGGATGTACGGCTGGATGGGATCGCATTTTCACGACTGGACTGACAATCATGGGGTCGCATTTTCAATAGAGCTACAAGAATGGGGTCGCACATTTTCTGACTTTTGGGGACAGTTCTTCATATTAACGGCTAGCAAACGTAGCAAAATGTTTGCTCTGTGAGTGACAATGTTAAGTGTTTTTTTTATTTTTATACTTCAGTTGGGATCGCGAGAACTACATATTAATTAATCGCCTAAAAGTGACTAAGATGGAATCTATTATTTACTACAGAATAGACTAGAATGGGGTAGGGGCTCTGAGAGGCCAGCCGGCACATACCCAGCAAAAATGGTAAGTACTTGGTGTATCCCTTATGATAGAAGGTAGCATACTAGTATATGTATCCCTATTGTAGTGTATTAGATACACTACAATATCTGGAAGCCTGATCTGGAAGGGATACATGAAGTACTTAGGGCAAAAATTATAACCCACGTACCTCCTCCGGGCTGCTTGGCAGCAGATTACGACCCAAATAACGGCTGCTAAAGAGACTAGGTTTGTCATGCATTCTTCTAACTGTAAGTGGTCCCTCGGAATTACAGTTTTAGCGTGGCTGCAAGGGGTGACTTCCTTGGCAAAACCAGAAAAACCGTAAAATAAATTGGGCAGAAGAATCCGAAAAACCGCCATCATTGTTGACAAAAACCGAAAACCGAAGGCTAAATTGGAGAAAATCCGCAAACCGCACGAAACACCAAAACCGAAAAACCGCAATTTTTAAGAGCGAAAACCGAAAAACCGACCCAAAAATTGGCCAAATCCACAAAACCGAAAATCCCAACGCCCCCCTCATAAAGGCCATAGAAATTAACCATCGTATCAACTCATTACGATGACCGTAGTGCCCTGAGAATTTCAAATGCTATTTGGTTTTCTGTCAGCTCGGCATTTTTGACATGATCAGGCGGTCACGCTCCAACAGCCATTTGGATATTACATTTTGTACACCTGAGTAGAAACTGCACATGTTGCTTGTGACATTACATTAGAAGTAAGGTTTATTTGTACATTTTAAAATAGCGTTACTTAAGAATATTTTGGACTAAAGGGATTGCGGAGCCTATAACACGTCAACAGTCACATACCGAGCTTGCGCGCCGAGCATAACAAACACTCCGATATATAATTGATCACTAATTAATGTGACCAGAACCAAAACATATGTGAGTCAAAAATAAATGCAAAAACAAGTCAAAAATTGACGCAATTTGCGCCCAGGATATGTGAAAGTTTAATTTTATGCTTAATTTTAGTATATTTTGGATCGGTAAAGGGAATTTTGTCTATTGAATCAACAGTTAGATGTCGAATAGATAAATAACAAACATCACGACACTATTTTGTAACTGTAGAACCGAAAAAAAGTGAGAAAGTGAGTCAAGTGTTAGAAAAAAAAAGTACTCAGTCTGCACGGTCTGCACGGTCTGCACGGTCTGCACGGTCTGCACGGTCTGCACGGTCTGCACGGTCTGCACGGTCTGCAGTCTGCAGTCTGCAGTCTGCAGTCTGCAGTCTGCAGTCTGCAGTCTGCAGTCTGCATGGTCTGCGTTTTGGGGTGACCCTCTCCTAGTGCACCCTAAACGATACTTTGACAGATAAAAACGGTGATGTTTCGTCGTCAACACCGTAAGTGAGACCAGAATCCTTGATTTGTACCCGAGACGAAGAAAATTTGTCAACCTTTGCATATAAGAGTTCTCCCCCCGGGTTTTTGAACATCAGACGTTTAAGGCCGTTTCATGGTAACTTGCACTGTGTCAAGTTAGTTATTCTTTGAATTCTGATCTAACTACTCAATATCTTATCGCAGAAACGCTCTCCATTGAATAAATTCTCGTACGAACGTTTTTATAAACTGAAGCTACCTGTAATTATAGAAGTCTCTTAGCTCATTTACCGAAAGTGCCTGCTCATACAGGTTTAACCATACTCGATTGCCGAAAAAGAAAAAGAAGACACTGATCATGAAAGTCACAAAATTGACGAGCTGTATGAATTTTCGAATGACTCAACTCGTGATTAAATGTTTTTAAAGGTCAACAGTCGAGAGAACTGAGGAGGATTCGAACGATGCGTCCCGCTGATTATTTATACGACTAGTAGTTTCCATGGGAAAGTGAAGTTTATGTCGAAGATGTTTTTATGTCATTTAGGAAGTATTGTAGAGGGATAGTAGTGTACATGAGCTACTAGATTAGAGTATTTTGCCAAAGGCTAATGCTTAAAAACTCTTGAGCTTTATAAAAACGTACTGAAGGTGACACAATCAACTGTTTACTCATGCGAAAACCTTTCATCGAGTATTCACTGTTGACCGCGACCGCATCAGGTCTTGATTAATTTATGACAATAAGATATTTTGTATCTGTTTTCAATTGATGTTCACTGGAATGCTCCCTCCGTTAAACTGACGAAACTGCTTGTTAGATGTTTTTAAAAATGCTCCTTGGAAACCGTTTTGTTTACCTTAACTTACCGTTCGACTATACTGTTTGTGACATTCTGGAAGCTCATCCGCAGTCACGCTGTTACTCCACGCTGATTGGGTAATGCTAAAGAATGCATCCAATCAGGGTGGAGCAAACAGCGTGACTCCTTGGCACACGAAATGCTGGTCACTTCGAAAGCTGCATTTCTCGAAAATTATTTGGCGGTTAGCACTTGGATTTTAAACGGATCTTCAATTGGATGCCTCGAGAAGAAGCATCAACCTTTCAGTTTATCTTGTGTTCCATTTGGAAGCCAGGCGATTCAAATTTCTCGGTGAAAATCTGCTTGGCGCTTCAAATTTCTGGGTGAAAGTCTTCGAGCCTTCGATCCATTTTCCAAGATGAGTGGCTCATAGCCACTTTGATTCAATCTTAACCTCACGTTTGGTGCGTGTGCTCAACCTGTTACTTATTTTAACGCAGATTGTTGATAAACAGACGAGAATAGCCCGATAAAAATACCTTTTTTTGAAATAGACAAAACTGATCAAAGCACTATTGGGTTCGACAAAACAATTCTAACACCAACAATGAGAGACATCTTTACCATGTCATGTGAACGTAAAAACCCAGTATACCAGAGTGAAGCACACTACGTAATGTGAAACATTCATTTAGGCAATTGATGTTTGTCATATGAGCATTTGACGCTGCATCAAGTTCCAACTGACTAACCTTTGCTGTACAATTTTCATGTGAAGGGTTGGGGGCTCTATCACTCAACTCTTTATACAAATGTATGCTACACCCATTTAAAGACTAATATTGAATCCAGAAACAAATATAGGTGCACTCTTCGATCCAGAAACTACTAGTTAATCGTCACGATATACTTCTAACCCCACAAGGACTATCAAAAGAAACACGTAAACTGTATGAACAATATGTTTTTCAGTTTCTTTTTTACCGCATTTACAGTAACATTCTAACACATTTTGCATCATCTTAATGATGGCAATCAACAAAAGAACTTACATTCTGTGTGCAAATCGATTACTCTTCTGATTCCACATGACAATACTGTTTTACAGTCACAACACATTCAGAACTTCGGTGGAATTCAACACCATTGACAAGGTGTTTTTTGGGATTGACTGTTGAATTCTCAGCAGCTGACTTACTATGTAACAGGCTTAAATGTTCCATTATTCTTGCATACCCTCTTGATAGTACATTCACAAGTTAGTTTGAAATCTGTAAACAGTCTTCTGCTGTCAGTAAAATTTCCAGCTTAGAATTTAAAGCAACGCGCCTATGTTGATACCTAATAAACTATATTACCTCACTTAAATTTTACTTAAATTTTTACCTCTATCTTTCTGGTGATCTCACTTTTGGTACTTAACTCACGAATACTGAATGGAATAAAAGTCAATCTAAGGCCACACAAGTACTCTTTGCAGAACTATTTTTTTAAGTGAGCGTCTGCATCAGAAAACTATGAAAATATAGGCTGTCTCTCCAAACTGCTGTTCCGGGCTCGGAATCTCCGCCACAGAACCACCATGACAAGGACAGCAACAATCACTCCAGCAACCGCCACAACGGCTGGGACGATGCTTGTTTCCTTATCTGAGGAAAAGACATGTTTTAGGTGATTTCGATGAAATTGTATGAGAGTTGAAAAGCAACTAATTAAAAACACTGGAAAAAGGAGCCACTTAATATCAAATTGATTACTCTGTCACCCTCAAAAGGGGAATATCGAATTGATAATTGAACGCTCTCAAAAACTTCATCAACTAAAATTTTCATGGGACCTAACATTATGGCAAAGAAATACATTTAAATGTATTTTAAAATTGTTTAAACTTTCGGAAAGTACATGCAAGCAAAGAGCTCAAAGTGACAAAGTTAAACCATTCAGCGACGGGTGTATTACAACAACAACAACAATTACGACGACACGTTGCGTTTTGCAGTAAATACACAATTCAAGGACCGCGGACAAGAGATTCCTATGATGAGGAGACCTGTCAGAATTTCAATTGACATTGTCAAAAGTTCTCCTTCAGAGTCAGCTACGTTAAGAATTTCGTAGCCTTGAAATAATACACATTGTTCTGCTCTTGGTCTTTAAATAACTCTATAAAAGTTTATGGAGTTACATTTAGAAAATGCAATTTTTACCGTCTTGTTCTTCTTGACTCGCCAGCTGAACCTTCGTTTTCAAAGAGTCTGGAGGGAAAACTGAAGTGGTTTCAGGCGTTGGTGAACAACGGTTTCGACAAGCACAATAGTGTCTAATGGAAAATATCTGTTCGAAGAAAATATTGATATTAATATTATGCAGTTATTACATGTAGCCGCGAAAATTTTTCAAGATGTTGTGGATACCGTTATCTAGGTCCAAACAAACAATAATCGTTCTCATTTCGATATGAACTCATAGTCAATACCCATACAATGATAAATAACAGTTGGGATAATAGTTGACACTAACATAATTATCTTCATCCTCCGTTTGAAACGTTGGGTCTGAGGCTGACTCGTCGCAGTGGAACTGGACTCTGGAATGTGGATTGTCAATGCTGGGATCACTGCAAAGAAAATGTTTCCATATTTTAGGCTAAATTACAAATGCTCACTCAAGTTGGCAAAGTAAACATAAATTTTAATTATTGTCACAATTTTCGGATAAGAATTTAGGGTAATCAAATTACTCTTCTAGGGTAATACTGTACTGATGCGCTTTTAGAATACCTTCTTGCTGTAATTACGTCACTGGGTATTGGCAATACATGATGATTCCGCTAGCTTTAAGATTATTTACTATGAAGGACTAAGTTTTGTTGTTGTCGTCAATCGGCCGGAAAACAAACACCAAACGTTCGAAGGGACAGATTATTTAATCATTGATTTGTAGAGATCAGCTTGGTTACTTGGTTAAAGAATCACGCTAAAGAGGAATCAGAAATACATCATAATAAGGGCGATAGTTATGGGATGAGTCTGTTAATTTACAAAAGCAGAAAATCTCAAGGAAGACAGGATCAAACCTCACCAAGCTGCTCCACTCAGACGAAACGCACATGGTCTGAGCGGAGGCCTGGCGCGCAAAGTCACTCGACGGACAAAAATGTTCAGTTTCTCGGCAACATGTGTAATAGCAATAATAAGAACAACGAAATATTTTTTACTTGGTTCTGTAGACCAGCTCTATCTGTCCCTCTTGGCTTATTTCACAGCTGATGCCTCTTTGCAGACCAACCTCGAAGTACTCGCGTGGTTTTTCAATTTCAGCGTATTTGCAAATCTGAATAAGAATTAGAGATTTACCATTGTGTTCTTAAGAATTTTTCAATAACTATACAAGGGAAAGTACAGTGAAACCCTGCCAATACGGTAACAGACGGACCATGAAAATTTGGCGGTATTAATTAACTGGGTGGCCGTATTAAAGGACTAGGGTCAATTTTCATGACTGGTCTAATTTGAGTGACGTCTTGAAATATACAGCACACATGACAATACATTGGCCAATTTGTTCCCGAGCAAAGTTAACTATGTACGAGATATCAGGAAGGGTAAGAGAGTTAGTCGCCCATCATTATAGACCTCATTCTCAAGGTAACCCTCACAAGTATTTTTACATCTAATATCCAATTGTCGCCGGTTACTGTTCGCAGGGGCGTTGGGTAAATGTTATCTCGAAGGATAAGCATACGTATCAGGCGGATTGGGCTGTCCGAGATTTCTTAAGCCTGAACTGAGTGACCCAAAAGTAACTTAAGATGGATTACCTTGGAAATAAGACCGTTCTTACCTTTCATAGACTCATGCAATGACAACAACAAAGGCAGGAACGGTAAGAACTTACAGCTACAGAGATTTTAACAAATATCATGAAGATTGGCCAAAGGGGCAGGCACGGGAGTAGAACGGAAGCAAGTGACAGATGTAGAAGCAGAAGAGCGGCAAGAAAAGGAAAACAAGAACGCGAATGAAAAGACTGAATGAGAAGAACGACAACAAAAAGCAAACGCAGCAAAAAAATTAGGAATGGGAAAGAATGAATTATATCGCTCTTAAGGACGGAGAATTTGATCATGAAGGTCGCGAAAAAAACTTACAGCCACATCTCGACAAAGTTTATGAGGATCAGCATCTGGATCATTTTGTCCTAGGTCGAATGGCGTACAAGGGTTGTAGGCGTACCGCCAACCAGGGTATTTCTTGCCAGATACAATAAATCTGTTATTGAAAGTCAAATCAAATAAAACAGTTAATGGTTAACACTGGGCAACTGCCGTTTCTAAAAAAATACTTCACTCCCTATATCCTGGAACATCTTTAAAATTGAGTGCAACCGAAATGTCGAAAATATCTCGTGAAATGCCTCTTTTGAAGACCAATTGCGTTTAACATTATGAACTTAACAATATAAAAACAAAATGATGATAAAAACACAACCCTGGTGGGCATTTAAGGAACGAAAGTGAGAATCTATTAATTGTACTGTGAATAATATTAAAATGATATCATAAAAGATACAATTGCCATTTATTATTAGTATCCAGATTGAATTTGCTGGTTGCATTTTCACCCACCAAAACAAACAATGAGAATAACTCTAAGAGTACGCTACAACTGATGAAGGTTCATGCAAAATTTACAGGACCACTAATATACACAATCATTGTTAGTCTTAGTCTTGCTCCCGCAGCCGATGGGATTTGATAGGAAGAAACAAACAGCATATGAAAGATGATCTCGGCGAACTGTAAGCATAACCAACAAATTACTCAGTGAATTACTATCAAAAAGTCAATTAAAAAGCTTTTCTCCCATTTCCATTTCCTAATTTCTTGGATTCAATCTTACTTTGGAAGTCCGTCAGTTCTTCGGAGTGGCATCAAGCTGTAGATTCCTCCATCAGACGTTTTACACGTACAGTTGTTGACTATTTCAATGCTTTGGCTCAAACTGACGTAAACATTCCACAGGACAATGAGTCCTAATAGATATCCGTGGCTCATTTTTGCCTAGTGAAAGAAACATGCCCATAAATTTATGGCTAAAGCAATTACGCTACCACGGTGATGTAGTTAAAATATTAAAGGCGTTACCATGCAAGTCGATCAGAACTTGTAACACGTCAATCACTCCGATTACGGTATCCAGTAGCTACAGCTATACACTAATTTTTAAAACTAAAAGTATACAAACAAGATCAAACATGCCTATAATTCCTTTTGGACTAAGGATATCGACAGAATTGAAGCATCCTAACAAAATGAAAAGAAGAATTTTAATATTACATTCATCCTCATCGTTGCTGTTGGCATTTTCTCGCAAAACGAATGTTGCCGCCACAACACTGACAGTCAAACCTTTATTAAGCGGTCACCCTCTGGAAACAGCTGGGTGACCGCTTAATAGAACCCGACTGTTTAAAGGAGGTGATCAAAATTGAGCTTGATGAGGGCAAAAACTGGACAAGAAAACAAAACTAAGCGCGTTATCTGCATTTATTGTTCGTAACAAATGTAAGGCGAAATACAAGTGGTTGCATGTACTAGTCAACAGTTTTTATCGTATTGTTGTTCGAGCGTCTTTGCCTTAAAGTGGGTCATGGCAGTTTTGGCATCTCGTTTGTAACATGAAATGAAAAAGTCACCTATGTTCGCCTGTTATTTAGGGCTACGCAACTTAATTTGGTGAAGCACGTCACTGGTTTTTGTTCAGCGCCAGCTTAAATTCCACGTGACCATAAAACTGCACCAGGTTGACCTAATGTAGCGTAACATTCTGTGACGAAAACAGAAAGGAAAGAGGCCAGAAGTACACTTCGGAACAGTCGCCGGCGAAAAACTAAATGCTTAGCTCTTACTGACCGAGCTTAGTCAATCTGTATGGGAGAATCTTGACCGAGGTCGTGAGTACAGTTAAGGCCCGTTTACACAGGCGATTTTTGTCGCGGCAACTCGATGCAATTTTTGTCGCGCTTGAGTTGCAGCTCCAAAATCGCACGTGTAAACCTGCAGGTGCGGTTTTCAGTGCGATTTGACGCCGCGAAATCGCAGGGGTTTCGAACATGTTTGAAACTTTTTGCAACTTTAGCGCGACAAAAATTGCATCGAGTTGGCGCGACAAAAATCGCCTGTGTAAACGGGCCTTAAGAAGATGTTTATTATATGGCAAATAAGAACAATTTAATTCGTTTAATGTAACTGGTTTGTACTAAATGACATTTTGCTAGCGAACGACGATGAGCT
Organism: Platygyra sinensis; assembly: GCA_019787425.1. Classification (NCBI taxonomy): domain Eukaryota; kingdom Metazoa; phylum Cnidaria; class Anthozoa; order Scleractinia; family Merulinidae; genus Platygyra; species Platygyra sinensis. Next base: position 20,915 of record JAHPZR010032965.1, on the reverse strand, counting down.
GAATTTAATTATGCCAGAGTTCGCTCGTCCTCTTCATCTTTCTTGTCATCAGGCTTTTTGGCACTTCAATAAATAAACATTGTTAGAAGAAAATAATCAATGATTTTGCATTTTAGATTGCAAATTTTTCACAGTAAAACATTACCGGTCTAGGTTGCCGGTCGAAGTCAAGAAGGGAAGACCGCTTTCAATATCAGTTTCAGCCAATCCAGTTGGTGAATTTGGTAGTTCCTAGTCCTTGTGAGACAGAGCCATATATATAGGAAATATAATATTGATCCCAGACAAGGTCTTTCAATAGTCTATCACTGGAAGGTACACCAAGGAATTTTTAAGAAATGTCAATCACTGATCATGACCTCTCAAACATGCGCAATAAACATGACGACAAAGCGGCTTTTCAAGTAGTTCATGGCCTGTGTCTGTGCTTACACAATACCAGTGTTGAATTGCGAAACAGATGGTATCTTCCTATCCATGTGTCACTAAGGTAATTTCCAAAGGCATATTGTAATTAAGTGCCAAACATAATTCATTGTAGCTTTTGTAGCTTTTAGACACCACTAAGTGACTTCTTTGTGAGAACAGGACTGAAATACTTCCGGTCAGTAAACATTTGCACCGTAAGAATTTCATTGAAAGAGCAAACTATTCTAATATAGTTGCTAATACTTCAACTTCTGTTACGCCTGCTATTTACATGACACCTTATCGTGGAATTTCCGTCGAGTACCGGCGGTCTTTCTTCTTCGTATATAAAAGATTAAAGCTCCTTCAGCTGGGCTTCATCAAGAAACGTTTAAAATTATGCATCATGATCCTTCGAAATTGAGCATATACTTCTAACTTATCTGACTTATTCCGACGTGTTTGAAAAGGCAATTTCTACCATCCAACGCATCTGGAGGTTGTACCGTTACACCAGTCTGAAAATTTCGTATTTAAACGTACACATGGACTATGCGACATCTTATCTTAAAGGTAGATAACAGGACAATCCCCTGCTCTGCAACCCAATCAATAACAATCCTGGTTTCTTACCAAAAGCGGAGGTTTATGCTTATGTCCTATCCAAACACCGTCGCTCGCTTTACGTGATAGCAAAGCAGCTCTGCATCGATTCCTAGAAGAACGTCTCTTAAACACGTCAAGATCGATCAGTTCTAGGAATAGAAACAATAGATGACATCATGGCCAAGTCTGTGCAACAAAACACTCAACAAAAGATATTCATATTATTACCATAAAATTGTGACAAATCGTAACTAACGTGTCGTGTAATCAATATACTGGCACAGTCAATAGGATTTTCTGCATAGAATTTCAATACGAAACTGATTTGATTTACGTCAACTGGAACACGACATAGCAAAGCAGCTTTGCTTCCCATAAAAAAGTCACGTGAGCACGTGACGAGCGATCAGTTCTAGGAATGACATCATGGTCAAGTCCGTGCGACAAAACACTCAACAAAAGATGTTCATATTATTACCCTAACATTGTAAAAATTCGTAGCTAACGTGTCGTGCAATCAATTTATTGGCACAGTCAACAGGATTTTCTGCATAGAATTTCATTACGAAATTGAATTGATTACGCCAACGCGACGTAACCAGAACCACCGATCGACATTATACGTTTTTTTAAATTCGAAATAATCCCCTTCTATTAAAAAAAGCACAGATCTCGGCATTATTGTAAAGAAGAGATAATGTTCACAGTGTAAAACATTTGTAACGTGCAAAAGCAAATCTTGACCGAGCTGTCCAATGCGAGGCAGTCACGCGAGATGAACAAACAAGTGGCCATCAAACTTTACTAGTGTACCAGTTTACACCAAAGCTTGCTCGGCTCTGAAGAATATAATTAACGTAAGGTGAACTCTTCTTGAATGAGATGAATCGCCTTTGATAAACTTTTTATCCATAGGGCAGAAATATAATAGTTTTCCTTTGGGACATTTCCTCAAATTTTCCATGAAGCACTAAATTGCGTGACGACATTAAAAGATCATCTCGTAGGACGCAACGCCATGGCCTGTGAGTAAGCTTTATTAAAGGATAAATTAAAGAATAAACAAATCTGCCTAAAAGCACCATAAATCCCCCGCCTTGGCTCGAAGAAATGGTAAAATAAAAATAGACAGCGATATGTCGAAGTCCCGTCTGCAGGTCACGTGAACGTATAATGACAACGTTACGTCTGGAAAGTTAGTGGCTAGAATACATCAGGTCTGTCCGTTTTGTTTTCTTCTTTTTCTTTTTCCAGAGAGGTCATATTTTGGATTGAACTTTTAAATCCGATCAAGCTCTCAGAATATTTATATGGCGTGACAGTGAAACCGATCTATAATAACTAAATTCTTTCGACATGGTGCGCCTAGAAAGTTTTACCTGAGACCACCATGGGTGTCCCTCAGTTGAAGTAGAAATTTAATCCAGCATTCAAATCTATTTATAGACTATATTCCTAGCATACGGTGGACTCCTTGTTTAGTTCTAGAGTAATTCGTCTCGCTTGACATCGTATTTTTTTTTTAAATATGATTTTTATGTTATGCCTTTCAAGTTAACTCTTCCATGACGTTACATGTAGCTGCCTGTTATCTTAAAGTGCACAAAGAAATGTTTGCTTCGGTAAGAGTTCTTGTGAAACATTATTTTATTGTTGTGAAATCGTGAATGTAATGGTTGCAGACGGTTAACTTATTATAGATTTATTCGTCCAGCGACTATCATGAATTGCAAATATTGAATAATTAAGTGTCTTAAGCGAGGATGGCAGTGGAAGTTGATCGAAGACATCCCATTATTCTGGGAAAAAATTCGCTGTTTATTAGTTTGCTACAGAGACTTAAAAGCAATTTTGCTTGTAACTGGGGAGATCGAAATAAGCAACACCGAATGCTTCGAACAAATAAGGTATGATTATCGTTGTAAGGATTGTTTAGCTGGTTCATTTATGTCTGCATACTGAATAATGACGTGACGTGCCACCATGGTAATAGACTCAAGCATATTTACCGTTACCTGTTGGTAGCTTTAGCTGTCAAGGCAGGCAACAGTGCCATAATGATATCTGGAACGACCAAAGAATTCAGGTTTAAATTAGCAAAGCATAGTTTCATAATTACTCATGGGCAAACGAGACCACTGGCTTGCCGATGTCAGAAATATTTTCCTTCGCAAGGGACAGGGTTACAGAAAAACTGGATTGGTCGGTTACAAACTGATCCCGATAGATACAAACCTGAACTGACGGCGAAGACATAACACGTTCGCGACAGTGCAGTGGACTATGTGCATTAATCAAGAACAGTAACAGGTGATTTGCATGATGGCGTCATTTGATGACAGCAACCAGAATCCTTCACTTAATATCACCATCATTTTTATCTCTTAATAAATGTTCATTT
>JAHPZR010032965.1:10000-15000 GCA_019787425.1 Platygyra sinensis | reverse complement strand
TTTTTTTCCAGTGGATCGAGCAGTACTGAAGTACCAGGCCAAAATAGATCTACTAGTATTTTGAGTAAATTGCCGACTACAGCTTGCCGGTTTCGGAAGAATGTGGGAAAAGATAGTAAGCTTGCTGTAAGTGATTCAAAATGTGCATCGTTCGTTGAAGCCAATCACTCAACCGTGAAATCAAAGGCTCGTACGTTGTACTTTCACACGAGTTGTTCGCCCGTGGACTCACAAATAATTTAAACTCTGCGAACCACCCAACTGTGAAATCAAGACTCGCGAATCGGTAAAAGTTGATCACACAGTAAAGCGGCCAACCAAAAATTGACCTCTTTTCTACGCCAGGATTCATCATAAATCCGTTCTTGACCTTGATGAATATTTTCACAAGCAAATGAAGACATCTAGCAAATAAAAACATTTAGAAATACTTACCTACTTGTTTTATGGCAAAGTCAACTGCACCTCGAAACCGTCTGTGTGTAAGATCGTGGTTAAAATACTCACGTGGAAAGTGATCTCAATTCTCAAGCGGTGGATCTATAAAAGCAGCCAAACACAAATTGATCTCTTTCCGTTCGTGGCCTTGATGAATGATTACAAAAGCAAATAAAGACAGCAAAGAGAAAACATACCTACTTGTTTTATGACAACGTCACCCGCACGTCGAAAGCGTCTGACAGTGTGCGATTCTCAAGTCCAAAGTGAGGTATGGATCCCACAACTTTTTACCCCTTCGCCAGCACTCACTTTCATATTGAAATTAGTAGTTTTAGTCTAAGTTTATAAAAGCTTTTGCAACACTGTATGTATTTATGGTCATGCAAATAAAGCTACAATAGTTGTTGTTGTTGTTGACATTCTGCTTGCCAAAGTTTGCTCGTCCTCTTTACTTTGTTATCATCAAGCTTTTTGGCACTTCCATGAATAAATATTTTTAGAAGAAAACAGTCAATCATGTTACATTTTAGTTTGCAACTCTTTCGCTGCAAAACATTAACGGTCTCGATGATGGTCTAGATGGCAAAATTTTGCATAATCATTGTTTGCAATTTCTCCTCGGAGATGGAGATGTCCCAAGAGAAATCTAAAACAATGCATATACAATTTTTTTTGGGGGGGGGGGTGGGGTAAAAGAATTTGTACAAGCAGAGAATAGCCCTTTTGCTCATTTGTATTACAATAAAATCTAGCATGTATGAGAGGCAATTTGGGGCTGTTTTGCAGTTTTAGCCCGCGAAAATGCCTCGCATCCACGTTAGATTACATTGTCATGTACATGAGAAAAATTAACCGTGAGAAGGGCTATTGCTTAATAGAAACACAATTTTAACCAATCAGCGCGTGCATTTTCTTAGGGCTGTTTTCTAAAGACTGATGAGCTGAAAGTGAATCAACCTACAGATTGCAAGTTGCTGTAAATATACCTTATCAGACAGTATCCTTATAATTAATATGATGTCATGCCGTTTGAAGAAACTGACTTGAAATCCAGGTCGTATTGAGCTCTTTCCCAGACGTTGTTTGTAAAGGAACCTGGCCTGGTCAAGCGCTAGTTTTTGTGTAAACTAGTATAACCAACTCCCCCTTGAGTCGTTCTTTAAAAGGTACAGAAGCACACTAGTCTTACGTAGGACCCAGGTTTACATACTGTTGCCTTTCTGTTTTCATTTGAGTTTTGTCTCAGTTTGTTAAAGCTTGGTAAGCCAAAAAAATCAGTTGCTTAAAAAAATTGCTAACATACCAGGAAGATCGTTTTATTCATTTCATACATCTCTCAACTATTCTCTTTCTATTCTCTGGCTTCTTTGTTTGATAAGGAAGTTATAAAACATAGTTATGACGACAATAACAATAACCCTTGCAATTCTGGTGTGGTATATTGGTTTCATAAGATTAGAAGCCGTCGCTTACATTTTAAAGGATAATATTGATGTGCCATAAATAACCAAGTTTTAATTTATTTTATTTTTTCAGAGCCGAATGAAGAACCTCATCTGCCAATTTTTGTTATATTTCTTTATTGTTCTGGTTTTGGTTATGCGTGGAGGATGCAACCTCATACCCACTCAATCAGACAACTGTACCTGTGTGACAAGGAAAGGAATATACAGCTTATTTCCTCTTCGCACAACAAGGTAATTCACTATTACTCTGGCATCCGAGAAACAATTGCAATATTTCTATTTTCACTCGATATCACATTCAATTACCATAAATCAAACTGTTCCTTAGTATACACTAAATTGGCCTGCGTTGCAGTCGAACTAAACCCCGATATAGTCTGTCAGCGAATCAGCGACCAAAAGCGTGTTCCGCCCCCTGGCGTGTTACCAGGGCTTTCCATGATAGGTCTATATTGGCTCTTACATATGGCTGTTCTGTACCAGATACACAAATAAACACGTCGGCGATCACGTAATTACCTGAAGAGGCATATTTAAATACCATAGTTTTACTGAAATGTTGTTCGGAGTTGCTAACGCAATAATATGTTTATTTTCTTTGCCGCTTTGAACGCTCGGTTAGCATTCACAGCCCCCGCGCAGGATTTACATTTTAGGCACTTGTCATGTATGCATGTTTTGGTTTAGAATGAACAATATCTGCGACAATCGCCGGGCATCGAAAGATTGACACATCGAAGATTGTCACAAAAACCCTGGTAAGACACGAAAACCCTGGTAAGACACGGGGGGCGGAACAAGCTGATTCGCAGACGGACTATATCGGGGTTTAGTTCGTCTGCAACGCAGGCTAACACTAAATTCACTAAAGTAAAACATTTCTGGTCTCACTGGGCGAGGTGAAACATAACGACGAAACAAGTTGTCGACAAGGTTTACAAATAGGAGAGTGTACAGTATCTTCTCACACACATAGTGTAGCAACAACATACTAGTTGTTATGGGAGATAAAGAAAAGTGGGAATCAATGCAGGAAACAACCTCGTTCCCAAGAAGATAAGAGTCCCTGGGAATGAGGTTGTGCAGGAGTTAGGTCGACTATTGACGTGATAAACAGATGAGAGACGTACATGAGATTAGTGAAATGATCTTGGCAGTATGCAAGCAATTTTAAGCAATTGCTTCAGGTAAGGCTAAACAAAAAATAAGACTGCAGCATTACATGTATTTTAACTCAAGTCCTCTGTGGTACTTTCGAGTTTCTCTACCAACTGAGTTACACGTGGGAAGCCTTTATTCCCAAGGATGTCTTTCATATTCATTACGTCATCTGATATATTCGTAGTATATTAGAAACTTCGCAGATTATTTCATTTATTTTGAGCAGCCTTTAAGAAACTGATAAATTTGGTATTTCCTTGCCCCTGTATTCCTAGGCCTCTGTCATTAGTTTTAGTATTTAAACATTTTCAAAGGTATTTTCTTATGCTTGAAATTCATTTTATAGATTTTCAATATCAGACGTCCCTCCACACAGAGGCTATACGTACACGTACAATCCTTGTGTCCCTTACAATTTCACGTCATCTCATGGGAGCTGCATAAACGTGGCAGTAAGTTACCTACTCTCATTGACTCGGAGACATAGCTAATTCTCTCCATGTGATCATGTCATGTAAGTGTGTGACGTCACAAACGCATGCAAAAGAAATTGTTTTAATCTCCACCGTTGTAAAAGTCGGAATCGACCAAACAGAAGCAAATCTACTACTCGGGTATTTTGCAGTAGCAAGTCAATTACCCGATATCCTACGACATCATGGACCGTTTTAGTTTGATAAAGAGTGTTAAAACGTGTAATATTCCTGTTATTTTAAAAGTTTCTTCAGAAATTTACACTTTCTAAATTACGTTTTGCACAAATCGTTTACTCCATCTGTTTGTTATCATCTACAGCTATGCAAGTACGATACAGAAGGAGATCCACCTGACTACAGTAACATTGGTGAACAGAAAGAAGTTCAGTGTGAGATTTCCCCTGATGGGAAAATTGCGCTTGTATACCCTGTACAGTACGTAAATATAGCTCTTCTGAGTGTGCATGAGTGTTAATTTTGTTATTTATTTAGGATATGTTCACCTCTGTAGCGAAGGCTGTTAATGATTTCCCGAAAGACGGAGCTTTCTTGCTTTTTTTATTGGCCTAATGGTTAGTGCTGTACACCCCAGGAATCGAGTGTTCTGAGTTCCAGCCCTGCCTGGAGTCACTGTGTAGTGCATAGCTTTTCTTGCTTTTTTATTGGCCTAATAGTTAGTGCTGTGTATTCTTATATTCAAGACTTATGTTCCAGCCCTGGCTGGAATCATTAGTGTTCTAAGGAGGGATACTTTAGTCTGATAAAGGGGGTAAGTTTCTAAAGAAACTGTGGTGCTGCGTCGGTGGGAGTATTAAAAGATAACTTGGTTTTATCAACTGGGTTGATCGGCCACCGTAAAGAGATTTGGAAGCTGACGTTTCGAGCGTTAGCCCTTCGTCGGAGCGAATGGCTTACGACGACGAAGGGCTAACGCTCGAAACGTCAGCTTCCGAATCTCTTTACGGTGACCAATTCACATTATCAACCCAGTTGATAAAACCAAATTACTTTAGTCTGAGACTCTTTCCACCCAAGTCCAGGTTGTTTGAAAGGTCGCAGTGAGTAAACTCTAATCCAGGAATAAAAGTCGAACAATTAATGTTTTCGTATAAAAGTCTTTTTCATCGCTTAAGTTATGTTTTGTGAAGTTGAGATTATTCAAATTTAAAACTGAAAAGCAAGCAATACAAAAAGAAATTCTCGCCAAAAAGTTTCAAGACTGAAATCAGAATTTTCGCCGATTCTGGGTTAGCTTAATCGGGCTTTGTTCAGCCCGGCCCAGTTGTATAAATGGATACCTGCGAACTGTTGGGCAACAAAATGCCAATGATGGACTAGTACTAATTACAGTGTAGTTTATGTAGTGTCTTTCGGTTGAAAAAATGGACTAGTAAGGGACAACAGTGAACACCCCCATATAAGAACAAATGGATTAAAAACATCAGACTCTAAGTTG
>JAHPZR010032965.1:0-5000 GCA_019787425.1 Platygyra sinensis | reverse complement strand
TTCTCTACTTTTTGAGTCGCGTTGAAGAAGCTGGTTATTTCCGCATAGCACTCGTATTATTCAGAATCCAGTCCCCTGTACCTTTTCTTCCAGCTGTTCTTGTTATTCATCTCCAGCAGCAGACCAATTCTCTATTTCAGCTCACTATTACAAGTCAGGTTTGGTCGTACCAAAGCAAGCCGACATGAAGTCAACAAAGGCGTAAGTTTCCACCTTCGCCTTTTGCTGTACTCCTCAAACAGACGACACCATTCACTCCAAACGATGGAATAATGCAACATTCAGAGCAGAAGTCAAATAACTCAATTATTTTACCCCAATTTATGGAGCCCAGATGGCAGAAAACAATTGTTTTCGAGAGGACCTTTGAGAAAGCTTTGTGCCATGGGGCATTACCGGCCAGCGGTATTGACCAGAACACGTCTTACTTCATATTTTGTACAACAACGCTTCCTAAATTGTCAATAAATGATTGTGTAAAAGAGAAATGAAGGAACAGCTATTGTTCATTCTGATTTTCCATTGTTTGCAGCTGGTGTGCCTTTATGCTCTCATTTCAAGGCGCTTCAGTGCTGATTATCATTACAGATCTATATTCTCCTCAGTAAATACTATAAAATATAACTAAGAAACCGTGAGCAACGAATATATATAAAAAAAAACAGTGACAAAAAATCGGCTTTCTTCTTAATAGAACAAGTTGAAACTTTTAGCTGAAATATATGTGCAACGGCGCTGCAAATTATGTTTCAGCAGGCGTTGCACCGCGTAACATTAAAGGTCGAAACTTGTTCGGGAGCGTTGAAAATGACCACCGATCATGTTAAACGGTGCAACGCCTGCTGAAACTTGTTTCACATTGCCGTTGCGCATAAGTTTCACCAAAACGTCAAGGCGAGAGCGTTGCGCCGTGTAACATGGTCGGTTTCGTGAGACCTTTTTGAACTTCCGTTGCGAGGCAAGTATCACGTAAAGTAGAACCGCTGTCTATTTCGGCAACGGTCGCAACCATTGCACTGGTGATAAAATCAAGAGTTTCACTGTACAACACCACTTAGTGTGGTCTCGCCCGGTCTGGTTACGCTACGCCAATCAGAAACCGGAACAACATATTTCAAGTAATATGTCAAAAACGAGTGCGAGTGTTTTATCAGGGGTTCCAAATACCGAGAAACAGATGAAAGCACGAGGCCGCAGGCCGAGTGCTTTTATTGTTTCGAGGTGTTTGGAACCCCTGATGAAACACGAAGCACGAGTTTTTGACATGACTTCTCAATCACGCCTAAAAAGAGAATACAATAAAGCATGCAAAATTAATTTATTCCCTGCGGGAATGGTGAATGGCTCATGCAAGTCTCTGCCTGTATTTTGAAAGCCGTTTGTCGCGTGTCAGCAGTGTATCGGATAGTGTGTGGTCTGAAGCGTCATTTGGGAGACAAAAATGGTGACTAGGCATTGAATCCTCTTCATGTTCATGATAAAAGGTACGGGAAATTAAGCATGTTGCTTTTGCTTGTATGGTATTATTTATTTCTGTTGTCACGAAGCTCTCTAGAACCTCTAATTTCATTGGATCTTGTTGGCACGAAGCTCTATTGTTTTAGGGCTAGGGTCCATTGTTACCATTGTTTGTATATAATTTTCTCAACCAATCCTGTGAGACGTTCCGAAGAGCTTCGTGGCGGCCCATTTATTTCGGGAATAGTTTCACTTTTTATTTGAAGTACCGTGCTCTTGTTGGTGGATTAATTACAACGGGTTCGGCATTTTTAGGCGTGCCTTAGATGCAGAGATGAAGGATGCTACCAAAGAAGGCCTCTATGTCAAGTGCCAAAGAAGGAGAAAGAAGAACTTATTAGGAACGAGCTCAGCTGAGTCATTGTATACAGTGTATTTTTACATTGCAATTTAACAATTAACTTCTTTATTTAATGCTGCGTTACACATGGGAACTTTCCAGAATTGTAATCTCCACGTTGTGAATAACCTTTTGAAGTACGGTAGTGAATAATTGATTGCATGGTAATTGATATAATGGTAAAGTGTCTTGATCAGTGTTTTCATCAGTTTTTAAACTAACTGGAGTAATCTTGATCTAGATTTTCATTGCGTATCAAGATACATGCACCTGACCAAAATGAGGCACTCCGATTGGTTTATAACAGTATGAATAATTAATGAGTTTGAGAAGGTCAGTTTCAACGTTCACGAGCAAGTTTCGTCCTTTAATGTTCCACGGTGCAACGCCCGCTGAAACTGAATTTGCAGCCGTTGCACATATGTTTCAGCTAAAAGTTTCAACTTGTACTATTAAGGTTACTTCAAACCTTCGTGGGGCTACATTGGTCGATTTTTGTATTTGTTAAGAAAAGGAAAGTTCGTCAGTTAAGGTATCATTTCCCGAGAAAATGTAAAATATTAAAACAGTCCTGCATAGTTATCAAATTAGATAACCCCATGACGTCACAACATGGTGGCAATTCATAACTCGGTGAATTTTCCGAGAACATCAACTTTGTTCGTCCACTCTTCGGTTGTGTTCGTGTTGTATACCCATAGTTCCACGCGATTTACTTCAGGAGAGGAAAACAAACTTCACAAGTGCACAAAATGGCGGCCGTTGGTTGAGTGATTGTGTAAGTTTTTGCTCGATGATTAGAGAAGACTGCCCAAAGATGACAGTTTATTTCAGGTATGTTTGTACTCTTTGCCGTCAAAAAAGCGGAATCAAATGTTGAATTTTTAGTCGCGCTGAGATGTTTTCGCAAACAAGTAGCCGCCATATTGAAATGGAGATGGTTGCTATGATAACGTGTCATGTAAACTTAAACTTGGTGTTTGATTGGCTAATAGTTTGTTTTGGTCCAGGTTATCAAATTTGATAACTGTGCCGGCCTGTAAAACGCGCGCGAGTTATTGAGAAAAAGAGATTTCTTTAATAAAAGTTAATAAACCGCATAGGTATCATATTCCTTTAAGTCATTGACTCCCCAGCGATGTTTTCGCAGCAAATGACTTCATCTGGGAGATCCTATTTTAACTCGTTAGCATTTTTTGTTTACACGGAACTGTGGTCACGCTTCCTAACAAAATAATTTCGTCAGCATGAAACGCTCCAGAACGGAGAAAAGTTCTTGGATAAAAAGCAAAACAAAGCCAGCACCAAAAAAGAAGACCAGTAAATTTCATCCAGATAGAAGGCAAAATCTAGCCGAAAGTGACAAGGGCTCATGGTTCAATCAACTCTCGGAAAGCGAAGCGGATAGTGCTTCATCTCTAGATGTACCAGGAGTTAGTGGGAAAAAATAATGGCAGTGAAGAAAGAAGAAGAACACAATAATGTTACGGGGGAGCCACTTCCATATACAAGCCAGGATCAATCTTCATGGTTGGATTGTGAGATTTCATTTCCGTAACGAGTGCCTCCTTGAACCCGCGCTGCGGCACTTGCTCCTTCGTTTTGCCCATAGTTGACCACGGCTAAAACGTGTGCGCCTGGAACGTGACTGGGACACTATCCCTTTCCCGCGAAGCTCAAGTTTGCATACTGTGAAATTGAGGGGTTCTGTTATTTCATTGGCTCGCGGCATTTCAAGTTGACACATTCCTCTATGAACGCGTGATATTTGTATAAATCTTTAGAAGGCGAAACCTCGCACTCGTTTTTCGAGAGAATCCCTTCTCCTTAAATGAATAAATAGGGTATGCAGATTTGACTGTTTTCCATGAAATTTGGTCACAACATTCTCTGCTAGATATAGAACAAAAAAGTGTCGGCGAATTCCTTTATTCTAAATATTTTGCTCATGGTGGTCTTTAACGCAACAGTTTACGCGACTTTTTCGATAGTCGAACTTGACAGATCCGCTATAAAAAGATAACCAATAGAAATAAAAGAAAATGCTGACAGTTATTTTGCATGAACAATCGCATTTGATACCCGATTAATTCGCCGGAACGTCATTCGGTCCCCCGGGGATGGAGGGGTACTCCCAGACAAAATTTGGTGGGGGTGTGCGGCCCGCTTCCTAAACCCTTATTCTATATATGACCAAAATCTTCGATATTCTCTACCCTGTTTATGACCTGACCAAAAATTCGAAACCCTATTTATGACCTGAACCTTAAATCAAAACCCTGTCTCAGACTTGCGTTATAATTAGTTCCCTAGTTCAGACCTATGTTAAATTACCGTAAACAAAATTTGTGAAGGGTTTTTGTTGATTTTCTTTTTGATAATCGTGAAAAAGTGGCTTCTTCTTAAGAGCATACCCATATCAAGGCCAGAGTGCAAAAACCATACACTATTTATGACGAAAATGGCCAAAATCAGCTAAAATCAACATCCTATTTATGACCAAAACGGCTGAAAAACAATACCCTTTAGGGCCGCACATACCTATATAGTCCATATAAGAGAGTACCCCCTCCGAGATTCGGTCATTTTGCAGTTGACGACCTCTGCTGCCTTTGGAAAGCAAAATCCAAAGCAAAACATAATTTTACCGAATTATACGTTTTATAACCTTTCTTTTGATATGTACCGTAATTATTCGAATAAACGCCGCGGCGTTTATTAAATTTTTGGCACTTAAGATGCGGCGTTTGTTTGAGGGCGGCGTTTATTGCAAACTTCGGACTAGTTGTACCGGCAAGATTCTCGGCTGTTACCACGGAATTGCGCATCGCAGAAGTTTTAGACAGAGAGCTAAGCAGCAAAGCTATGAAGTATAGCCACTTTGAACTGAATAACATTACAATCGAGAAAAACAAATTTCCACGACTGGTTGAGACTGAATGTTGTCTTTTGTTTTTAAAGATAAGTACTTGAATTGTTTACATTGGTTACAAATAAATGCTTCGATAAACGCCGCCATGTCAAGAAAGATTGCGGCGTTTATTCGAGGGCGGCGTTTAATGATATTTTTGCTTGTCCCTGCGGCGTTTATTCGAGGGAGGCGTTTATTCGAATAATTACGGTAATTTGTGGGGGTTTCCTT
>JAHPZR010032963.1:0-11983 GCA_019787425.1 Platygyra sinensis | reverse complement strand
CAGGTTTTTCATTGACCAGAAGAATACGGGCAGAGGATAAACAGGGCACATCCAGGATTATCAAACCTCGTTCCCAGGAGTCTCTCATCTTACCGCCCCCTGCGGCGAGCGAGGAGAGACCCTGGCACACGCTGGTCACGTGCCGCTTTGACAATTGAGAATATCAGGGAGGGGTCCTCTGTAATCAGGCAATTTGCCGCGTTGAGCTTTGTCAAGTATCGCGTATATCGCGCTGTGCTGCGACTGACATTACCCGCGATGTAGCCTTCAGGATGAAATTTCGAATATTCAGATTGTTGCAAAAAACATGTTTCTAGAAAATTGTATAGCTTTCTCGAGTAAAGCTACAGCAGTCTCTGAAGAAAAGCTGGTTGGAAGAAGATAATATAATATCCGTGATCAAGAAGCAACACACAGTGCCTTCAGTTCCAATCAAATATCCGGTCCCAGCGTCACAACATAGAATCAAAGTAAGCATTATTTTCACGGAACATGTTAATCTTTGTCCTTGGAGAACCAATACTAAAAACCTCAAAACATATCTTGCAATAGAATGGCGAGCCTAAACAAAGTAGTCAAAGGCCCTGTTCGCACTACGCGAAATTTTGTTTGGTTTGCAAAAAAATCTGTCAACGCGAAGCCATTTCTAGTGCGAACGATTTTTTGCACCCACCAAAATTTTTGCAAGCGCCACGAAACTTCAAAGATTCCGTCGACTAGCTTTGGAGGCTGTAAAAATTTTGTCAGGCGAGAAAATCCTTTGTTCCTTGACGTCCATCCGTCATTGGGTCGTCAAATTTTGCAGCATAATTATTTACGAAGCGAACGTGACCGTATGACTTCCCGCGAGTGTTCTCTCACTGAACATATTAGAGTATCAGTTAAACCATCAAATCACTCTCTACCCATTCGCATATTTCTACGGAACAAGATCTCAGGAAAATGGCACTGGACAGGTGCAGATGGATTTCGAACCAAGATTCTGCAGGGCGAGGAAATATCCAGTGCGGGTGAAAACGACGGCGATGGCGGCGTCTTCTCTGATGAATTAAAACCTCCAAAATGAATAACAGGCGAATCCTAGCAACCAAAACTATAATTAATTGTTGATATAGCAATAACAGGTTCTGTATGAAAAGCAAAAAGCAATAAAGTGCCATGAAAACATTTCGGGGGAGCATTTTTCATTCACAAATTCGACCGGAAACTTCGCGCGAAACAGACACCGACACACATTTCAAGACATCTTGTCACTAAAAAAATTTCGCATCATCATGTGCGAACAGGATTGCGAAAACAAAAAATTGGTGATTACAAAATTTTCAATTTTTTTGCAAACGCAAAACTCAAAATTTCGTCTTTTTGATATGAGAAAGCACAGCGAAATGCAGACCGCAAAGAGTCGTTCGATCTTTGCAAAGTTAGGGGACGGCCGACGGCGCTGTGACACCAATAAATCTTTTCACCCTTTCGCTCCTCTCGAAGTAACTTTGGCTTTCATTGATCCCCTGATTACTCTAAAACTGTTTTATCGCCGTTCACAACTTACACAGTAGACCTGGTTTTAATTCATTCCGAGGAAATGATCAGATGAGTCGAAGATCTTCCATACACAGCCTGGGCCGTAGCGTGCAATTCTTCATTCGCCTTGTTGAGGAGATTTTTACAATATGTAACGTCCTTAATTGAACCACACAACCTACAGCAACTTTGATATTCCTTTATCAGATGATGGATGAGGTTTTCGCCGGCATTTGCAGAATAAGAGCATCATATCGCTCCTGGTTTATTTTGGTGACAACCACATCCCGCACTCCCGTAGGTTAAGTATAGACAAAATTATTACTAGACCACCCTTCCCTTCAATAAGTTAATTGTCATCTCCCAGATTCTTGGAGACACGTGACCAGCGTGTGCCAGGGTCTCTCCTCGCTCGCCTCAGGGGGCGGTAAGATGAGAGACCCTGGGAACGAGGTTGCCAGGATATCATCCCTGACCCTCTTTGATAGAGTGTGTGTACATATACCAGTGAACTTAGAAACTTTGATAGTTAAGGGAATCTCAGTCGACAAAACACTCTTTTTCAATCAACACATTGGGACCACTGACAATGAAATGTCATGTCAAACCTTCCATTGAAAACAAAACAGATTAATTATGTACGGTGAATACGAAAGTCATGATCATCATTAAGAGAACTCATTGTGTGGTTGCAAGTTAAAGGAAAAATAGTTATGCGTAACGTAAAGCTACTAGAATTTCACTTCCCTCTCTGAGGTTTCTTTATATCTACAAAACAATAAAAGAAACCAAGATGCTAAATTATTTCTTGAATAATCAGTGAATGCATAGTAAGCTAAATGATACCACTTGGCAAGTCAGTCAGCGAGTGACACTAACCTTGCAGACCTTGCGGTGATTCAATTCAACATCATTACAAATACCTTACATGTACAATATCGAGGTCTGCTGATTGGCAATTTTTTAGACAAGTTAGCTTAAGTACCGTATTATTTTGGGTAAGAATTAGGAAAACATGTTTAACATGTTACTGAGTTCACTTTCAATAAGGAAGCAACTTTGATTTGGCAGACCGGTCCCAGGAATGAGTATGATGACCAATGTTGTTCTAGACTGGATTTACAACGAGCATGACCACTACCTTACTGCATGATTTAAACCAGCCCTTCCTCTTCCGTGCCTCTCTGCGAACATATGTAGATTCCATCGATCGATCAAAAGGGCGCGGCGTTGAATAACTGCTGGAGTTTCGTTGATGGCAATGTCCGTCCTATTAGCCGCCAACTCGAAAATAAACGAATGTTGTGCCGCGTAGCACTATGAACACAAATGGTGGAACAGAGAATTAACTCTGAAGTGTAAATTAAAGCCGTGCTATGTGAAACCCACACGGCACAACATTCATATGTATCCTTACCTTCTCTTCGCCGCGATTCACCACCTAAATCGTTTCTCTGTTCGACCTCGTAGCCTAGTCGACAGAGTAACGGTAGATCTAATGCGGAGGTCGTGGGTTCGATTCCCACCGAGGTCAAAAGAATTTTTCTTTACCTCGTGTGGTTCCCTGATTTCCTTTACTGAGGGCTAACGCCCAGTGGGTCTTTCATGGGTTTCACATAGCAGTTTAATTTACACTTCAGAGTTAATTCTCTGTTCCTCCAAAATAAACGGATCCTCTATAATGGCCACAAAACGGCGGTAGTGTAGCAGCTCTTGTAAGCTTGTAATTCTATTTGTCGTCATCGCAGCAGCTGTTATTGGTTTTGTTCTGCTGTTTGTTCTATTACATCATCCCAAAAGGGTGATCTAAATCCAATTCAATCTAGCTATTGTAAAATCCAATCCATTGTGACTCCTAATGGTCTTATTGCCAACTTGTATGGCCCAGTAGGTGAGTAGAAATATACATGTGATTATATTTATAAATAGTTATAACCAAAGGTAGTATTATTTGCCGGTTTTAACCCTGAGGAAACAATCTATTTTTTTCCCCCACATTCGCCGTATTTTTATGTAAATTATGTGCTCCTGTTATCTCAGAAACGATAATTGATAATTGCAAAACTAACGTTACATTTAATATAACAGCAAAAACGGTGAGAGAGCAGAGGGTTATTTTTTATTTTTTATTTTTACATTACTAACATAAATTAATTGCGACTTACACTACTAACAATGGTCATGCAGTTATTTACACTACTTACAATACTTGTTACTTACACCACTTTACAACACTAACGCTGATACTACTTGCATTACTTACAATACAATACGTCTACTTACTCTACTGACAATACGAATACTTACACTACTTACAATATTTACAAAATAATTAGATTACTTACTAGTTTATGATTATGATTATCGCTTACATTCGCTGAAGCAATACACACACACGCTCACAATACAGATACAAGACTAAAGCAAAGCAGTCCACGTTTCTTTACATTGATCAAGTACTTTGTTTTTAACAGCCAAAGTGCGAATAATACCGAGTTTGTCTTTCAGGCGCAAAAGAAAGCTATCAAAGTCCAAGGAGCCAACGCACATGCTTGAAGCAAAAATATGATATTTTGCAATTATTAGAGAGTAGTTGAGGGCTATAAAGTTAATTGAGCTACAGTTTTGATGCCAACCGTATAAGATTACTTTTTCTGATAAAACGATATTTTGGTGAAACGTTATCTGCCACCAGCGGATAAACAGGTCCCAAAAATTCATTGACTCACGGCATGTGATCAGCAGGTGAGGCAATGACTGGCTTTCTAAGTTACATAAAGGGCATTTATCCAAGTCCGACAAACCAGCGCGAAACAAACTGGATTGTGTGGGTAAAATGCCGTGGATGATTTTCAGTTGAAACATTATAAGTTTTGCTTCTTTTAAGATGCGAAATGGTAGCAAGTAAACATCTTGAATGTCTTCTTTGGTAATACCATGACTTAGAATTCTGGGTTGAGCAGAGGGTTATTTTGATACGGTTTAGAAATGATCGAGAGGAGAAGGAATGCAATGCACTCTATTTGTGCTCTGGCATTTTCTGAAATAAGGAGATTCCATAAACATAGTTTGCATCTGTTGTAGCTGTTGCTGTAGGTGTTGCTAGAACATGGATATCATCTGCTGTTGTTGCTTCTGAAGTGAAGAGTGATCATCGCAGTAAATTTTCCAATTTAAGCAACTGGAAAGAAGAAGCCTGAAAAAAATCAGGGCTTCAACGGGATTCGAACCCGTGACCTCCGCGAATACCGGTGCGATGCTCTACCAACTGAGCTATGAAGCCACACATTGGGAGCGAGGTCAATTTATTGAGTTCATATTTTCCCGTGCAGTGAAGTGATGTGAAAATATATATGAAATAATTCATATTTTGTACTGCGGTTGTAGATGAAGTGAAGAGTGATCATCGCAGTAAATTTTCCAATTTAAGCAACTGGAAAAAGCGTTTGTATTTGCCGGCCTCCATTACTATTTCAGCGCGATCAGATAAGTTCGCTTCGAAATGGCCGAGATTATGACCTAAAACAAATTGAAAACGCTTTCAGAGATCCTGAAGATGGATTTTGGGGGAAAACAGCTCAAAGAGTCCTGAAGTATACTAGATCGAAATTCGAGGCCAGTGTGGTTCATTTGCGACTAAATAGCTAAATCAGTATAGTACCTTCCGATTGTCAGAATTACCCAAGGATAACAATAAGGTGACAGGCCTGCGCGACTCCCATTCACGTGTAGTAGCCGCTTAGGAAGTTTTGCCCCTTTTGTATGGTACGATCGGAGGATCTTTGAATATTTCGCTAAGCACTAATCCTGTGTTTTCAGGGAGACATTTCGTCGGAGTAAAGCCGTTAGAGGTCATATTTCTGTGTGGCTTCCGCTGTTATCCGCTTGTAATTTCCAGAGTTTGACACCTCTGTTTTTTTGCCAGTTTTTTTCTCTTGATATTGCAAGATATGTTTTAGGTTCTCTCAAATGTTAGCTCTGGAGGAATAAAGTTTGAAATATTCCTTTGGCATCTCGTTTATTTGGATGGCTTATTTTCACGGAGTAATCTTACGGCAGGGATCCAAATGTGTTTTGCGGCGTTTTCATTGAGGACAAAAAGCTTGACTCTAATTTGCATATATGGCGACTGTAACGCGATACTTTTGTTTACATTTCACTTCTGTTGTGCTTTCGAGATACGTTTGCTCGTACACTCTTTTCTTTTCTAAGGATGTTATTTTTCCGGCCGATTTTAGGCTGAAAGTATTCTTGTATTATTCTTACATTATAGCTTACGGCATTTTCGTTTTATTTAGAATTTATTAGGCTATCAAGTACAAGTGTTTAGTTTCTGGATCTGGATCGCGTTCAGCACATTGTGCATGTGCTCTGGACACCACTTTCCGTAGCGAGGCTAAGATGTCACGTCAAAATATATTCTTATATAAAAAAGAGTTCATATCAAGACAATTGTTTTTTTTTTTAGTATCTGACTAGAACAATAACGTTCAATATTATTGTTTCAATGAGCAGAAATAAAAGAAAGCGGGGGCAGCTTTAGTGATAACTATTACTAGTTATACTGTAAGCTACCGTGCTAAGCGGCATTACGTTGAATGAAAGCAACCTCTTCGCTGAAGGCTAGCTAGACATGCGACAAACAATTTTCAGTTAAAGGAAAAGTGAGTCCAGGAATACTTCCAGAACATTGTTTTAAGCATAAAGGCAATCATTATTCAACTTTGCTTTGGTTCGGCACCAAAATAGCAGAAAAATAGGTTAAAAGGGGTCAAAACAAGAGGTTTTTCTTGATTTTTCACCGCATGAGAGAGCTGTGAGAGGACCGAGAAAGCCGCGAAGCGCGCGGTGAACACGAGTCTCAAAGCGGCGAGAAAGAAAAACCTCCAGCTGGTCACTTTGGACTTGAATCTCGCTTTCGTGCAGACGCCAGAGTCAGGATATGACCCTCAAGCTCGGATTGGTTGATATTTTACAAACATGCAAATCAATACGACTGGTCCGTTTGATTGGCAATACCGAGGGGAGGGTGGGGATATTTAACAATTATTCCATGAGGGCGCGTTGGACATGAGATGGTAGATAGCCAACGAGGCGCGTAGCGCCGAGTTGGCTATAATCATCTCATATCCAACAAGCACGAGTGGAATAATTGTTTTATTAAAAACGCCTCCAAAATATAGAAAGCCAGACTACAATATAATCAAAAAGGCCCAAAAAATCACGCATACGCTCGCCATTTTTGTAGATCATGGTATAATGGCTCATATACCATGATGGCTTAGCCAATGAAAACTCTCGAATTGCATTATCCAATGATCCAGGTTTTAATAATAGCTATTATACAATAACAAAATCAATGCGCGCGCTCTGATTGGTCAATCAGCTATGGTTTATTTTGTCGGTAAACCCATGGAAAAATCGCCTGTCTACTGAATTATCGTGGGCCGCTAGTTATTCAGCTTGTGTGGTATATACTAAAACAATTATTCACCTCAGTGTCGGTGAAAGTGGTGGATATTTACCTCCACTTCTGTGAATAATTGTTAATTATTTTCGCATTTTGATTGCTTCTTTCCTATGATTGATCTATTAGAAGACAGATGCACGCGTACGATTGACGTCATCATTACAAAGTTTTTCCCTCTACCGTTTTAAAATAGCGGAAAGTTTCGAGAATAAAGATAAACGTGACTGGGCAAAAGATAAGGTACAAAAAAAGTCTTGGTTCGAGAAGCCAGAAAACGAAAGTTAAAGTCCTTTCATGCCAAAAAATTGCCGTCACGAGCGAGACATTTGCTCAAAAGTTTCTTTATTTGTGGGGGGCGACAGGGGGGTCAGAACCTCCCGCCTCCCGTACCCTGCTCTCCCGCCTCCCGCCCTTTTCCGTGCTGCTCCCGTCCCGTGACTTGAGATCGCCTGCTCATCTCACTGTTTTGCAATTTGACAGCTTACACGACACACGTGCACTCATGCCGCTTGACATTTTATGACCTATATGACGTAACCACTGTAAACGGGTTTACTATTCACCGGAAGTAAGCCTGTTTTTCAGCCCAAGCGCAAATTTTCGTTTGCTCGTTTGTTCGGAAGTCTCAATAGTGAGTGAAAAGACGTTAAATGCAAATCAAATATAATTTGGGTTGATTTTTTTGAAAGTATTCTAACGCATTGTTGAATTAAAATAATTAGCATTTCGCATTTCGCATTTCTCTCCCGATTCCCACCTTCTTCGAACTCCGGCTTCCCGCCCTTTCCTCTCAAAATTGGGCCAAACTCCGTTGGAGATGCACATCAGGACATTTGCAAGGATAAAGAGTGTAACTTAGGACCAGTTGCTGGCTACTAAGGCTGAAATTATCCAGAGTTAAGCTGTATTTTCGTTTTGCGTGCAAAACAGAAGATTTTGTAATCTGGAATTTTTGTTTCTGTTCACTTTCGAAGGGAATATTCAATGCGCTATAAAGGTATTACGTCTGGCCATGGAACATGCTGACGGTGATAAATACTATAAATGTAAGATCGTGTTTACTTCGCCAGAAGCAATGATGGAATTTTCTGGGGAAAAAAAGTTAAAACTTAGCCTTAGCGCTCGTCAAAAACCCTTTTAACATATGTAAACTTAAAGTTGTTTGAAAGGTCAAGGTATTTTTTTCCTTAGACATAAACAAAATTCTCCGATTACAAGTCACGCTAGACCCGCCTCATGCAAAGAATGTTTCCGTATCTCAAACCGCCCTCTCCCTATTCACGTACACTCGCATGAAATTTCTAAGTTTCTTGACTCTAAGACTTAGTTTCTGCTCAACAAATGTTGTCAAAGTGCAAGTCTCTTGAATTTGAAAGGAAAAAATAATTTCGATGTGACGAGGTGGATTTGAACCCAGCGTGTCAGCATGGCAGCCTTCTGCCCTAGCCACTAGACCACCGAGGAATCGCTATCTACGAATGGTTCAATTTAAGTACCATATCGGAAACCCGAATGCTATAAAGAAGCTAACTATTAACCCTAACCCTAATCAGTAATTTTCAGTGCTTAGGTCTATAATCAGTATTTACTTTGTGTGCGCATCACAAGGTATCCAAGGGCGGTTTGAGTTATGGAAACAAGTCCTAACCATCTTTTAAATTGTTTCCGGGTAATGTTTTCTCGCAAAACGTTGTTGCTAAATATTACGTAATGTTTTTGTGAGCGCAAAAAGCGCGGTTTTAAGTTTTTTTAAAATTCTTGTTATAATTCGGTTGATCCCTGATGTCGCAAATACCTGTACCTGACAGGCTATTCATACCCTCACCATGTCAAAATTTTGGTTGTGTACTCTGAAGTTTCAGGTGGACTCTAGATTCCCGAACATCAAAACCGTGGCATTTCAACGAAGACGTCGACGCGAGCACAATCTGCTCAAAGAAGCTTTCTATTTCCTTTCTATTCGGAAGTCCCGAGGCCTTCTTACAAAACGAAATGTGAAGAAACTTGCTTCGCAATATGTTTAACAAGCAGAGCCTTCGCGTTCGCGATCGTTGCGGATGAAAACATTCTCGCAAACACGCACATTGACCCCGGCCAAGTAGGTCAAAATATATCACCCTTCACCACCCGAGTGGAAACATTAGCAGCTGATAAACACGTGAATGGTAAGCTTCTATTAGTCCCTTTTTGAATTGTCAAATTGACGCGTTTGACAGCTGGCGTCTGCATGAAAGTGAGATTCAAGTCCAAAGTGACCAGAGGTGTGTCTTTCTCACCGCTTCGCGACTCGTGTTCACCGTTTTGCGGCTCTCTCGCAGCTCTCTCATGCGGTGAAAAATCAAGAAAAACCTCTGGGACCAGGGTATCACGTTTTCGTCGCGACGTGAAACCCCGCGTTCTCACGTTCTCGACTCCAGGGCAACAGGTCTCAACGTGTTGTACATGCGCAGTGACGTCTCGAAAGAAATGTCACGTTTCCGGTTGCCGTCGTCGACGTCAGGCTGGCGACGTCTGTTGTTTAAAGACGTTCGCGCTAATTGTTTCTGCGCATCCTTACTGTGCACGAAAATTCACATGCCACGTCATGCATGAGCGCGCGCGCCAAGTCATAAAATAAACAAATGATACGGCAGATGGCCATCGCTAGAGCTTTGCCTGGATTTAACGATCTTGGACGTACGGTGACCCCAATTTTTCTTTTGATGGATCATTTTCTCTACTAATTTTCTACGTTTAAGGAAAAAATGAAGAAAATCTATCGATTAGAAGTTTGAATTTTTGGCAAAATGTACCATCGATTTCCGTTCTTATTAGCTCTTCGTGCATCTGCGCGCCGGTTTCAAATGCCTCTTAAAGGGTTAATTTTGTGAAAACGTTAGTAACATTTGGAATTATTTACGCAGCAGACCCACTCCTACAAAATACGACTAACTTAGTTTGCCTCCGTTGACTCACCTTCGATATTTTTAACTATAAACCCCTGCAGACCGTGCTCAATTATATTGGACAATTTTTCGAAATCAGTATAGTTTACCACACGCTTTATCTCTGAAACGAAGACGGTGACCCCCATTTTTTTTTTTGCACTTCTGGCACAAGTAACTCATTATCTGCCCGCAGTAAAAATATAAAAAAATTTTCTAACATTGATTTTTTTCTGAAAAAATTTTACCATTGAAAGATGATGAGTTAGTGATTTTAGAAATGTAAAAAAATTGGGGGGCCGGGTCACCGACTTCGTTTCAGAGAGAACATGCCCGGAGGAACACCTAAACCTGAGTAAATCGGGCTTCATTTACGGAAAAAACCACAGTGGCTTTAAGTCCTAAAATATTGCAATTAGAGCTTTCAAGGGAAGTGTTCTCTGCCAAATATGGTTTAAATAGACCTATTAAGAGAATTTAGTCAATTGGTGAGTGTCCTCAAAGAACAAGTCCGCATTTAGCGACCATAGTTTCACGTGCCTTGCAGCCGCAAGATGGCAGAATTCCATTTCCATTGTACAGAAATCTTGAATTTTTTTTTACTTCCCACATTGATTTTTTGTTCATTTTTGGACAATGTGGAGATAATTGCAAATAAGATCTGTTTCTGAAAAGAAAAGTAGGGGTCACCGAAGGTTCAAGATCGTTAAAGACAATCAAAGCTTTAGCAATGGGCACCTGCCCTATCTTTGTTCATTTTAGTACTTAGCGCGCGCGCTCGATGCATGACGTGGCATGTGAATTTCGTGCGCAGTAAGGATGCGCAGTTTAACAAATTGACGTCAGTTTTTCATGCGTCTGTCCTGTTATTGATCATGAATTTCGTCATAGCATTGTCAAAGTAGCTGTGGATCCACGAGGCGATAGCCGAGTGGATCCGCAGACTACTTTGACAATGCTAAGACGAAATTCATTGTCAATACCAGGACAGACGCATTTAAAACTGACATCAATTTGTTTTTTACGGTAACAAATTGTCGAATTGCCCGCTCTTGCTCGCTGACGTGTCGCATGAATTTCAAATTCATGTGTATGTCCGCATATGGACAATAAAAATTAACCAATGAGCGCGCGTGAATTTCTGCAGTTATCGTAAAAAACTCATTAGAGTTTCGCGATTTCGCGGGAAAAATATATAAACCTTAGCGCACGTCAAAAAATTTTTTTTGTCACTAGAAATTGTGCTAGGAACATATATAAACCTATATTTATTTGAATCGTTGATGAGGTGACCTTTTCTGGATATTTTTTTTCCTTCAGGGTCAAGAAATTTCTAATTACAATATCACGCTAAACCTAC
This sequence comes from Platygyra sinensis, assembly GCA_019787425.1. Taxonomy (NCBI): domain Eukaryota; kingdom Metazoa; phylum Cnidaria; class Anthozoa; order Scleractinia; family Merulinidae; genus Platygyra; species Platygyra sinensis. The sequence goes on along the minus strand of JAHPZR010032963.1, from coordinate 708 downwards.
ACCTTGCAAAATAATCTCTTCGAAACCCTGACTTTGAAGCGTTTTTTCACTTACGCATAAATAGCTACCACACATCGGCAGTAGTAAAATCTATTCTTTAACAATCCAGCTTCATCATGTTAAAGTTTCAGCGAAATCGGACAAAACCAGAATTAATTAGAATTTTTTCTTGTGACCTCGCTTTGCGCAACAAAGGAAGCGACGGTCGCCCATAGCAACCGAATCACACTAACATAACATACGCGACTTTTCGGTCAAAAAAATCAAGAATTTTTCTCTGACAGCTTAAAATTGAATGGGAACATAATTTTCAAACTTTTATTAGGTGATTTAGACGAAAAACTGACCTCAGCGGGCTGCAAAAGAGAACGAAACAAACAACAGAGCGAGACATGCAAATAGCCGATAATTTATTCGCAACGTGGCGTTCATGACATACAACTTGGAAAAGCTTACTTCTGTCTAATTTCAGCCTAAGAAGCCAGCAACTGGTCCCCAATAACTTTCTTTATACTTACAAATGTCCTGGCTTCCATTTCCGAAAGATTTGGCCCCAATTTTTGAGCAAATAAGCATCCCTGGGACCGTCATGAAGCCGTCGAGCATACTAATTAGCTAGCTTGACAAAACTATCCCGAGGCGGGGGGGTATGACCAAAAGAGCTGAAAAATGGTCTGTAATTGGCTAATGATGAGATCATCCCACTGT
>JAHPZR010032962.1:15000-20568 GCA_019787425.1 Platygyra sinensis | reverse complement strand
GAGGAGCAGCACGTGTGTTTTTTGTGGAAAACTTTCAAAACCAGGGCCCGGTTGTTCAAAACCCCGATTAAACTAACTTCTGATTAAGCCTGATCGTCGATCAAAACCACTAACACCGGGTTAGCTAATCGGAGGAATTGAGAACGTTGCTCAAAGCCCGATTAGAGGGCAGATTAGTTAATCGCTGATTAACGATTAGTACGTGGTGTAAATACCACTTATATTGTTTCGCTAATCTAAAATTAGTATCCCATAATGCAATTTCGCGTGAGTAAGCACTGTGATTGTTTCCAATATGGCGTCCGCGTTATGGACTGCCAGTGAAACGTTGGACTTGTCAACTCCAGTTGTATCGCTGACAACTTGCAGTAAGCCACCACTCGCAAGTTGTAGTGCTCCCAGCACTTGGTCGATTGGTTTCAGAGCGTAATAACAATTCGATTTCCTCAGTAAATCCGCCTCTATGAGGTTTGTATTGTATTCAATTGCCATTGTGTTTCAAATAAAGTTTATTATATTATAGGCTCTGCCAAATCTGTAGCGAGTGCGAAGCTTTTTATTGCTGTAAATTAGTACGCTATCGTTATATTGATAAATTCGTGCTCGTCTTTGTCTCACGCAAGGAAGGCCAAACAAACGAGTAGACCATTTCATTTCAATATTAGTCAGCCGATTAGCGATTTAATCTTCCTTCGGAGGTGTATTGAATTTAATCCGCCGACTAGAGTCAGATTAGCGTTAATCGGGCTTTGAGCAACGTAATCTAATCGCACATTATCGGGGTTTTGAACAACTGGGCCCTGGACTATGTAATTGGATTTTACACAGTTATTGTAAACTGGACTGTTTTTGTTTTTTTCTTTGAAAGTTCTTTAACTTTATTGTCAATAAATGCAAGGGTATGAAATACTGGAGATCTGGTTAAAAAGGTTTATCCTTTGTTTAATTAATTTGTTCTACTCAGTTGAATGGGGATCCATTCTCATCTGGCAGAGTAAGGACTTGATTGAGGAAACTATGCCCATTCGTTTCAAAGAAAGGTACCCAGCCAACAGATGCATTTTGGACTGTACAAAAAGCAATTTGCAAACCGTCATCCTTGCGAGCTCAAATTCAGTGTTTTTCCTCCTGCAAAAACACTACAACTGCGCTTCTGTAATTACTTCTGATCTTTACACTGATAGTATTTCACATGAAGAAATCACAAAACAAAGCGGAAGTCTAAAGCTGTTGAAAAAGGGCCATGACTGCATGTCAGATAAAGGATTTAACATTAAAGATCTCCTGGAACCAACGGGAGCGACTTTGAATACAACTCCCTTTCTTTTAGATAAAACCCAGTTAAATGAGGAAAAAGTTGAAAATACACAGTCAGTCGCTAGTGTTCCATCCGTGTGGAGAGGGCTATAAGTAGAATCAAAGTGTATACAGAATCATCACTAATGTTGTGCCCTTGTCTCTAGCAGGAATTTACACAGTCTGTTGAATGCTGATATTACTTCAGTCTTCCGTTATTGACCAGGAAAAGTATGAAGAAGACTGATCATTCTGGTCTATTGAGAATCAGATTAAACTCTCTGTTATACTTTGCACAAAAACATGCTTGTAATTGAGATAAATTTACACTGTGTATGCTGTCTGTCGTCCGTTATCTGTTATCTGTTATTGCCTCAAAAGGTAAGGCAAACAGTGAGAAAAATAAAGTTCATGACCTTTAAAAAAAAACTTTAGGATCAAATTCAATTTAGTTGTGCAAACAGATTTTCTGACCTCTCCTTAGAATGACTACAAACTTTGCTCCATAACAGCCCTGAAATTCTAATTAGGCCTTGGAGCTGAAAGTAATACTTATAATTTTGTTTTATTTTGATTTCTCCATTTTCCATTTCGACGAATGCAAATGTATCTCTTAACTTCTAAACATTCCTAAAGTAACCTTCGTTTCATCGAAAATAAGCAGTTAACAAAAAAAATAAATAAAAATAAGCTTAAGATCTTGGATCGTAAAAATACTCCAGTACAGTCTTAGGTGCCACTTCGCCAGGTTTTCGATCTATTCATGGTTTCACTAACTCGGAAGGAAACCATCAAGGATCTCGAGGTTCATGTCACTGTTGTTGAAGGGAGGTCTGAGAGTCGCCATCGTATAGTTGTACCGTTACGTGTGTAAACAAAACACCTACGGATGCTGCCATTTCCCAGTTCCAGCTTTACGTGAACACAGAGTGGTAACTTCGATGCTTTGCCCTCCGGGACGATCAAACACAATTCTTGGTTTATGGTGCTTCAGTCTTCCACATCGAGCGATAACACTGATTTTGCTTTTAATTTACGAAACAGCAATCCTCAGAAAACAAGATTTTGACACTCTCAAGGTACATCTCCAGGTAGTACTTGTCTCAATTTTTTCCTTCCCTATTGGTTTTGAGCCATTTATTTGGAAATTCTAAAATAGCTCCTAGTATGATTTAGTATTATGCAGCACATTTCTCTCTACGCTTTCGCCATATTGAAAACTTCATCCTTCCAGTTTCCAGTCCTCTCTCAACCCCCACCATTTTGGAGAAAGGACTAGGTCTATTTGATGCGGTTTCAAGGAGCACGACCTGATCACGTGCGAGTTGAAAGTTTATGATGGAGTTAGTGAGTTCGGTCGTCCTAGGGAGTTCTAACCCACAGCACATGACACTTGTCCTGTCCTGTAATCGGAAGACGCATTTGAGTTGGGAGGTATAACAATACAATTTATCATACGTTAAATGTAATGTATCGTGGAACTTACCTAATCCAAACTCTTGTATAGGTACTTTTAGGAACTAAAACAAATTAGGGTGTAAAGCAACGTTAATACTATCTTTCTGTCCTTCTCTAGTCGTAAAGTGAAGCACATTTGCTACTTTTGTCTCTTTTTAAAGAAATGCATCATCCATGTGCTCTCTATTGGAAATGAAGCTATAGATCATTTATTTGCAGCCTTTGTAACTGTTCCTGTAAATACTGGCTCATCAGTAAATTCCTAGTGAATTACGAGCGTTTTAAAGACCAAAATGTAACGTTTGTTACACATTTCTTGGCAAGAGCCAACTTTAAAAGGTAAACTCCAATTAAGTGGGCGATAAAGGTACAAATTGAAGGCTGGCAAACGTAGAGAGATTCAAAAGATCGAGTAACGTCATCGTCAAATGTCGTACAAAACGTATATAACTACAAACCGTAGGTCCTGTCTCCTGCGTCTTCAGCGTTACATAGTTACTGTAGCAGAATTATCGTGAAGAGTAGGAGATGGAGTTCCGAGTGTTGTCACGGGTCTGTGCCTCACATAGGGTTAACCACATTGCGTTGAACTGCATTTGTGGGAAGGTCCTCCTCACAAAAGATTGGCCAATCATTTTTACTGATATTTGCTTTATTAACCGAAACTATGAGGTAATTGATATGATTTAGGTTATTAGAAAGATATAAAGTACCTCAAATAGAAAAGGACTTGCATCCTCCTGATGTATTCTTCTCTTCTCCACCCTCAAAAGCAAATTTTTATAAAGGGTTACATTGACCAAGGGAATAATAGCAGAGATTTCAAAGAGGGATTGCTCTAAAAAATTTCTCGAATGTTGCAACAACAAACAAGCCAACTTTGTTGGTTGGACCTAAAGGAAGCGTTAAGTAAGAACAAATATACCAAATTATAAACTTCCTGTGCTTGTTTTCTTCAGGAAAGCTATCATGAGTAAAGTAAAAGTAACTCTGATATTTGGTCAATTCTTCCTTTATTCTTGTTTTCATTGTGAACAACACGGCAACAGGAAACAATACAATGTATCATACGTTAATTGTAGTGTGTTGTGGAACTTACTTGGTCCAAACTCTGGTTGATGAGCTGAAATAAATATTGGTGTAAAGCAGCTTTAATACTATGTCTTTTTCGTCCTCTAGCATAAAATGTGGTACATTTGGTACTTTTGCCTCTCTTTAAAGAAAAGCATTATCGACGTGCCTTGAATAGAACTAAGCTATAAATCAGTCATTTGCGAATACTGGCTCAGCCAATGCCTTCCTAGTGTATTAAGGTCATTTTAAAGACCAAAAGTTACCGTTTGTTACTCATTTCTGGATTAGAAGAGCGAACTTTAAAGGATATAAATCCGTTCTCTTCTATATACGAGTTCGTTGAGTAGACTAAAGATCGAGTAAAGCCTTATGAAATGAATCCGAAATTATGTGTGCCTGACACACAGTAGCTCACATTAACGCCTTTAATATCCGAGTGGTCTAGAATTTCCTCGCGGTAAAGATGAATTTTTGCGAATTCATTTTTCAATTCATCAACAACGTGCAGAAATAACGAGGTGAGAGTGCTGGAAAAAAAAAGGTAGGCACAAATACCATTAAGAAATAGAACTTAATAATTAACTATTTTGTTATGCACGAAACAGCAGACTCCTTTCTGAATTGCCAGAAATGTGTTTTTAAACACTCCATGTTAACAGCTCAATTTACGTGGCCCTATTTTCTGTGCGCCGCCCAACCAAACAAAACGGTTCCCTTAACTTCATGCAAGAGCCCTGAGATTGCAAAAATTAACTACAGGTAACAAAAATGCTGACTTACTGGCCTTCCGCATTTAAAATGATTCAAATAAGTAGGCACGCTGTTGTTATGGAAACCAACTCACCTTAGCCTCCAATCCTTCTCTATGCTGTTTTCTTGTCCTGGGTTGTCTACCACAACAGCCGATAACAGATCTGAAAGAAGTCAGGAGAGATACCTAACTATCCTTCATTTCACATTACGATTTAGTATTTAAATAAATTAATTACTTAAATAAATTAATTACTAAATAATTTTATCATCAGTGTAAATGACGGTTGCAACGCAAAAATAAATAACGTTGCAAAATCTAGAGAAATGCGAGATTGGAACATGAAGAAAAAATATATGAAAGTAGTTTTCGGACTTGGCGAAATCTTCGACGTTGTCCTTATTATTGCTTAAGCTCCTCCTCTTCTGCGACAAAACACAACTCATTGGAAAGTCATGTTCACGGTTTCTGGCGAACTCTTGCTTCACCGGGGGCAAAGAAGGCAGAAAATTACAGTAAACTGGTATGGGAAAAGTGGAGAATCTAATATCTAAAACCTTACAGAAAACATTCCTAAGTTAAAAAATAATGGTAAGAGGTAAAAGAATCTAGGTAAATCACTCTCGCTTGAACGGTAAATATGATATTTCGTTGCCGATCATAAATACTTGCAAAAGCTTCTAAAAATAATTTTATTGTTCAATTTCAATGTGAGCTGTTCTTTTACTAGACTAAGACTATGGACTGTAGACTACAGGAACTGTTATTGGGTTCCATTAAACAGTTTTTCTATAAGTAAATTATGTAAAACTATTTCGTCTGCACCGACACAACCAAATGCATTCAAAAGTGTTGAGGCATACATGTAGGTGCATTTGTCAGAGGAGCCCAACATATCCAAGATATGTTTTGACACATCAATTAACAATAATTTACAGCAAAATGGATAATAAACAATACATTAATATCCTACATGCACCAAAGCTGGG
>JAHPZR010032962.1:7500-10000 GCA_019787425.1 Platygyra sinensis | reverse complement strand
TACAATTGTACCTGCCACCCTAACGAAGCGGTGAAATCTGCAAGGAAATTTGATTGCGTTCATCATTTCAATTCATTTCAAGTCAAGCCGAGCGATGAATTATGAACTAAGCCAACAATGATAAATTCGTACTGTTATTTTCGGAAGGACGCTTCACTGATTTTGATTGTAATGCAGGGACAGTTTCCAGCAAATTGAATTTTTCATAGGCACTTAACTGAACTGAAAGATTTATTTGTAGTCCGGCTGTCTGTGCTGAAGACAAGCATTTGAAGAAAACGTAAAGTCAAAGCAGAGTTTCACTTTGAAGAGACAATCTTTGAAATGTTTTGTATTTACAAGTTTGTGCATCATTGATTTTGGGTCGATTGTTTGATTTTCCCCCGAGGCGACAAAACAAAGATATTGGTGGTTTGCATCAAAAATAAAAATCGTAACCATTCAATAAATTAAGTCAAGAATCAGGTATATGATAGATAATTGATAGACAAAAAACATCGCCGAGATTTAGGTCTGTGCGGTTTTTCATTGCCGCGTTATTCGGTAAACAGTTTCAGCTAAATCTATGGAGCTTTGTATGGAGACGCCATGTTGGTGCCCTTCCGAGGGGCACCAACATGGCGGCCGGAAGCCTACAGAAATATCTGTCATTGAGTTTTGCCACTGAAACGAAAAATTATTACTCTAGAGTTCTGAGACATTGAAAGTAATACTTCTTCTAGTGCAAGAACTGTTCAGTTACCAAAAACGTAAGCGATAACCGCTCTTTTGACCTACGCGTCATCCTTCTCGGGCCGCCTTTTAGTGTCACGCAACGCATAAACTTGGAAATTCAAATGTCCTCTATAAGAAAATGAAGAAACCTATCGAGCTTAAACGTCGTAAAACGACAAGTTTTGATAAGGTCTTATGTCTGATGACACTAAAACGCCAGTAGGATAGCTAATTTGTAATTTTCGAAAATGATGACGTCACATGAAAACAAAGAATTCGTTTCCTAACTTTCGTGAAATATTTGTAAAAACGAACTTCCTCCTCAGACTTTTCCTTCTTATTGAATATCGTTTCAGCCTTGTACAGTGGAAAGGAGTTTTCAGTTTCACATTTTTACTGATGTAATACTCGACATACGCATCCTTCACTGAGATTTACTTTTACTTTCATTTGCGCTGGACACATGTAGATACGTTTATGTACATTTAGACAACAATATTAAGTTAAGTATATGGGTTATAACGTAACTCTTAGATATGATTTAAATAATGAAATACAAATACCTGTTTCTTGATATCATGTCCAGAAGTTCATGGCATTCTCAACACTAGCTTCCGTGACAAAAGTGTACACTGAAAATTTCGTAGTAATGGAATATTACTCGGTCTCTTGCACACAGTTTTAAGTCGTAAGACAAGTTTACCAGAGGAGCAAGAAGGGGTGATACATGCTATCTCTCCTATTTGGATGAAAGTTTGCCAGATTGTAGGTACTATCCAACAACTCTAAAAGACAAAGTGAGCCGGCTTTGTGATTTTTCCCCTAGGAGTTAGACCACCCTACTGGCTTTTTTTGTCCAAAATCCCAAAAATGTCTCTAAAATAAGCATCAAATTTAGTTACCACTCCCGCTTACAGAATACATTTTTTTTATTCATATTTTACGGAAATAAATATTGAATCTATTTTAGTTTACACCAGCAGTTTCAAGTCATTTGAAGTGACAGGTGGCAATCAAGAATTGCCATTTCCTACTCATGTCACGCAACATTTAGCTATGAGGCAAAATATCTCAAGTTAAAAATGTTTGGTGTGTAGCCAGGCATGTTAAAAATTTGGATAAGAAGATATTAAAAAAGTTGACACGGGCTAAAATATTGCGTTGGACGTTTCGGCAACTGCTGTTGCCTTCTTCAGCAAAAGATAAAAAGTGCAAAAGTCTAACGGCGTCCTGATGGTACACGATGTGTGTTAATGTTAAATCGCACCTCGAAAGAATATTACAAAAATATTCTTTCGAGATCTGTTATTTGGTAGCAAAAGCTGTTTTGACAACGTGACCAGAGACAAGTTTAACAAAGAGACAAGGGAGAAATCTAGAAATATCAGATATTATGGAATCAGGCTACTAATATATTTCTATGTTAATTCCATTACAGTGAGGACACTCGAACCGTGAACACTTGATATTTGTTTGTACATTTTTTTAGTGACTATAGAATGCGGGCTCGACCTTTTGTTAAGAGTATTTAATGTTTTTACACTTACAAAATGCGAAACATGTAACACTATACATCATAAGAAGAACCATTATTTCTTAATTGTCAAAAAAAAAAATGTACAGAAAAATGTCAAGTGTTCACGGTTCGAGTGTCCTTACTGTAACATAGTCTTTGAATACTATTTAGTGCAGTGGAAGTTCGATTATTGCAAAACTCTTTGCAATATCCCTTAACCCTCGGACGTACAAGGGTGGGGATGGGGGGTTGATGCCATCCCCATTAATG
>JAHPZR010032962.1:0-2500 GCA_019787425.1 Platygyra sinensis | reverse complement strand
AATAGTTAATTATTAAGTTCTATTTCCTTAATGGTATTTGTGCCTACTTTTTTTTTCCAGCACTTCACCTCGTATTTCTGCACGTTGTTGATGAATTGAAAATGAATTCGCAAAAATTCATCTTTACCGCGAGGGCAAATTCTAGACCACTCGGATATTAAAGGCGTTAATGTGAGCTACTGTGTGTCAGGCACACATAATTTCGGATTCATTTCATCATAAGGCTTTACTCGATCTTTAGTCTACTCAACGAACTCGTATATAGAAGAGAACGGATTTATATCCTTTAAAGTTCGCTCTTCTAATCCAGAAATGAGTAACAAACGGTAACTTCTGGTCTTTAAAAATGACCTTAATACACTAGGAAGGCATTGGCTGAGCCAGTATTCGCAAATGGACCTGATTTTATAGCTTAGTTCTATTCAAGGCACCGTCGATAATTGCTTTCTTTAAAGAGAGGCAAAAGTACCAAATGTACCACATTTTATGCTAGAGGGACGAAAAGAGACATAGTATTAAAGCTGCTTTACACCAATATTTATTTCAGCTCATCAACCAGAGTTGGACCAAAGTAAGTTCCACAACACACTACAATTAACGTATGATACATTGTATTGTTTCCTGTTGCCGTGTTGTTCACAATGAAAAACAAGAATAAAGGAAGAATTGACCAAATATCAGAGTTACTTTTACTTTACTCATGATAGCTTTCCTGAAGAAAACAAGACACAGGAAGTTTATAATTTGGTTATATTTGTTTTACTTAACGCTTCCTTTAGGTCCAACCAACAAAGTTGGCTTGTTTGTTGTTGAACATTCGAGAAATTTTTAGAGCAATCCCTCTTTGAAATCTCTGCTATATTCCCTTGGTCAATGTAACCTTTATAAAAAATTTGCTTTTGAGGGTGGAGAAGAGAAGAATACATCAGGAGGATGGCAAGTCCTTTTCTATTTGAGGTACTTTATATCTTTCTAATAACCTAAATCATATCAATTACCTCCTAGTTTCGGTTAATAAAGCAAATATCAGTAAAAATGATTGGGCCAATCTTTTGTGAGGAGGACCCTTCCCACAAAATGCAGTTCAACGCAATGTGGTTAACCTATGTGAGGCACAGACCCGTGGACAACACTCGGAACTCCATCTCCTACTCTCACGATAATTCTGCTACAGTAACTATGTAACGTGAAGACGCAGGAGACAGGACCTACGGTTTGTAGTTTATATACGTTTTGTACGACATTTGACCGATGACGTTACTCGATCTTTTGAATCTCTCTACGTTTGCCAGCCTTCAATTTGTACCTTTATCGCCCACTTAATTGGAAGTTTACCTTTTTAAAGTTGGCTCTTGCCAAGAAATGTGTAAACAAACGTTACATTTTGGTCTTTAAAACGCTCGTAATTCACTAGGAATTTACTGATGAGCCAGTATTTACAGGAACAGTTACAAAGGCTGCAAATAAATGATCTATAGCTTCATTTCCAATAGAGAGCACATGGATGATGCATTTCTTTAAAAAAGAGACAAAAGTAGCAAATGTGCTTCACTTTACGACTAGAGAAGGACAGAAAGATAGTATTAACGTTGCTTTACACCCTAATTTGTTTTAGTTCCTAAAAGTACCTATACAAGAGTTTGGATTAGGTTAAGTTCCACGATACATTACATTTAACGTATGATAAATTGTATTGTTATACCTCCCAACTCAAATGCGTCTTCCGATTACAGGACAGGACAAGTGTCATGTGCTGTGGGTTAGAACTCCCTAGCGACGACCCGCGAACTCACTTAACTCCATCATAAACTTTCAACTCGCAGCGTGATCAGGTCGTGCTCCTTTGAAACCGCATCAAATAGACCTAGTCCTTCTCCAAAATGGTGGGGGTTGAGAGAGGACTGGAAAACTGGAAGGAGAAGTTTTCAATATGGCGAAAGCGTAGAGAGAAATGTGCTGCATATTTACTAAATCATACTAGGAGCTATTTGAGAATTTCCAAATAAATGGCTACAAAACCAATAGGGAAGGAAAAAAAATTGAGAGACACAGTACTACCTGGAGACCGTAACCTTGAGCAGTGTCAAACTCTTGTTTTCTGAGGATTGTCTGTTTCGTAAATTAAAAAGGCAAAATCAGTGTTTATCGCTCGTATGTGGAAGACTGAAGCACCATAAACCAAGAATTGTGTTTGATAGTCCCGGAGGGCACAAAGCATCGAAGTTACCACTCTGTGTTCACGTAAAGCTGGAACTGGGAAATGGCAGCATCGGTAGGTGTTTTGTTTACCCACGTAAACGCGTGACAAACTATTACGATGGCGGACTCTCAGACCTCCCTTCAACAAACAGTGACATGAACCTCGGAGATCCTTGATGGTTTCCTTCCGAGTTAGTGGAAAACCATGAATAGATCGAAACCTGGCGGAAGTGGCCACCTCAGGACTGTAACTGGAGAGTATTTTTACGAGTCCAAGATCATAAGCGTATTTTTTATTTAT
>JAHPZR010032959.1:0-14882 GCA_019787425.1 Platygyra sinensis | reverse complement strand
TTGGGTCGGTTTTTCGCTTTTCGCTCTTAAAAATTGCGGTTTTTCGGTTTTGGTGTTTCGTGCGGTTTGCGGATTTTCTCCAATTTAGCCTTCGGTTTTCGGTTTTTGTCAACAATGATGGCGGTTTTTCGGATTCTTCTGCCCAATTTATTTTACGGTTTTTCTGGTTTTGCCAAGGAAGTCACCGGGGGGGGGGGGGGGTACTTCCTTATAAGAGGCTACTGGGGATGTGCCGCTGGATGGGGTCGCATTTTCACAACTGGATTGACTATAATGGGGTTACATTTTTAGTAGAGTTACTAGAATGGGATCGCACATTTTCAGGATTTCTGGGATAATAAAATTCTGTTAGGTAGGGATTTAAATTTAGGAAGATTCGCGGTTAAAAAATGGTTCCTGCTGTTGTTTCAAAATTTAACAGTCAGCTCGCATTGAAGTCCGATCACAACTTAAAACATTAACGGCTTGCACAATAGTGCAGAACCCCTGGGTCCAGAACAAAGTCCAACAAATCATACGTGCTACGGTATTTATTTCCCGGCTAATCTGCGTTGTTATCGTCCATCGAAGTTTACTCAACTTGGATCTTCGTTTGGATTAGCAAGCGTTTGATCTCTTTCGCTTGGGACTTGTTAGCTTTCAACGTAAATAATATTTACATTTCAACTATTTATGACGGTATGTTTGTAAATACTTCGGTTAGCACATGTACCAGAATGTTTGTACTCTAGGTGAAAAGTAAAGTGTTCTACATTCATTTTAACAAACTCTTGTCAATTCATTTTACGATGACCTACTTAAAAGGCTCTGTTAGGTAGAGGCATGAACAGAACGTGACTAAGTTGGGATCGCGAAAATTAACATTATAGCCCAAAAGTGACTAAAATGGGGTCTACAATTGACCACGGAATAGACTATAATGGGGTAGGGGTTCTGAGAGGCCAGCGGGAAGTCACCCCTTGCAGTCACGCTAAAACTGTAATTCCGAGGGACCACTTACAGTTAGAGGAATGCATGACAAACCTAGTCTCTTTAGCAGCCGTTATTTGGGTCGTAATCTGCTGCCAAGCAGCCCGGAGGAGGTACGTGGGTTATAATGTTTGCCCTAAGTACTTCATGTAACCCTTCCAGATCAGGCTTCCAGATATTGTAGTGTATCTAATACACTACAATAGGGATACATATACTAGTATGCTACCTTCTATCATAAGGGATACACCAAGTACTTACCATTTTTGCTGGGTATGTGCCGCTGGCCTCTCAGAGCCCCTACCCCATTCTAGTCTATTCTGTAGTAAATAATAGATTCCATCTTAGTCACTTTTAGGCGATTAATTAATATGTAGTTCTCGCGATCCCAACTGAAGTATAAAATAAAAAAAACACTTAACATTGTCACTCACAGAGCAAACATTTTGCTACGTTTGCTAGCCGTTAATATGAAGAACTGTCCCCAAAAGTCAGAAAATGTGCGACCCCATTCTTGTAGCTCTATTGAAAATGCGACCCCATGATTGTCAGTCCAGTCGTGAAAATGCGATCCCATCCAGCCGTACATCCCCATTAGTCTCTCTTAAGAAAGTACCTACCTCCGGGCCAAGGAGTCTGTGAAAAGATCAAAATAACATCAAAACAGAAGACTGGACTATCGAGTTTCTATAGCTCTCGGGAATAACATTGCCGGCTCACTCGCTCCGTTCACGTGGAATAAAAGCGAAGGAGAGACCATTTGGTTGCAAAATAAGGTAGTTTGGTTGTAAAATGGGGCTTCCATTGTGCCTGCACAAATGAAAATTCTGACAGTGGCAATCAAAAAGTAACTTCATAATGTGGTGTCCTTTTTACTCAAAAATCACCTTTAAAAAATGGCAATTTGTTTCTAGTTTCGCATTGCTATAGGTCTGTTTAGCCGATTTACGTCAATGAGGAGCTTTTTAGGCTAGGATATTTTTTGGACTCACAAGGAAATAATCAGAAATTAAGAACTTAGGAAAGTAAAATAAGTTAACACGTATAAAATAATAGCAGACTGGCAGAATGGGAGATTCTGAAGACTATGAAAGCTTTGTGAGTTAGGAGTTTTATTCGGTTTTCGGTTTTGGACGAAATTTCTTGCGGTTTTGCGGTTTTACGGTTTTCGGCAATTTTGGGCGCGGTTTTTCGGTTTCTAATAACCCCCTACGCCCCCCTCTTGAGTGGATCTACCGCGACTGGCGTGTGGGTCTGTATGTTTGAGCGTAGAAAAGATTACAATATTTGCTAAGACATTCGACGTATCTGCCATCGACTTCGATATCGTGGAAAGAAGGCTGAGCCTTTTTGAAGGGTCTGCGGTATTCCCCATTGCACGTGACTGAGTTTTGTGGAGAAATGCAGGGTAAATTTAAAGTCGGCCTCGCCCGACTAATAAACATTCATTTGTGTCCAAATCTGTTTCATTACAGTCAATAAATTCTCAATAACACCAATACGACCTTCATTTGCGCGTAAGGAACGTTCAAGAATAACATTTGCATATGTGTTAACATTCAAAATCAACAAAAGATAAACAATACCATCTTTGACATTCATTGACTGTAAATGTATTTTCATTTTGGTCGAAATGAAATTCATTGTCACTAAACGACAATCATTTACACTTTTGGACGATCCTTTTTCAACAAAAGACTTTCAATAACACAATTTGCATGAGAACGCACAATCAATTGCATTATTATACAATCATATCCATGAAGGTAACAATCTGTTTGCTTTGACTTTGTTAGGTAGCACGCTTCTTTTACAATGTTTAAAAGTAACTTAAAATCAAGGGAGGAGATTTGGCCGCCATTGAAGCAATCATTTTGTGCAATTTATGCCCGTTTGTTCATTCCCTGTTCTGAAGGAGTCGGTCCGTTACCTCATTACGTAATTTGTTTTTTTCCAGTGTTTACATTTAGCACTCCAGTAGTGAGTGTTTTCTAATTTCTAGTTAAAAGAAGGGAAGGCTATGAAACCCAGCAAATTCTAAAGAAGGAAACAAAGATGATAAGAATTATACTGAAAGGTCCAGCACCATACACAATCTTTTATTTTTCGCTCACCGAAGTAAACAACTGCTGTGTTTCGTGCTCAGTCAAGGGCAAAAAATTTAAACCAAACAAACACAGCATAGAAAATTTTGTCGGGATTTCAGTGCAAATATGCATAAGGATGTTTTTGTGTCAGCAAGTTATTTTTCACTGCAAATGTAAGCCTTGCACATGAAGAAACGTATGTACTTAATGGATTTTTGAATAGATTGGCATAGAAATAATCCTTTACAGCTTTAACATGATGAGCAAAGAACGGGAGAGGGATCCTTGTGTCTAGGGGAAGGAAAACATGGACCAGATAATCAAAAGATGTACATGCAAGAATTTCCCAAAGCCAACACGCCATGCTCTTTTACCTTTGCATGCGCATGCGCGAGCATATTCGGCCCCAGGGTCACACTTGGATTTGTAGTGGACAAATTCTCCGTTCTCGCATTTCGGTGATCACACTGCCGGTCACGGTCTCAAGTACACAAAATGCCCAGCAGTCAAAGAGCTCGGAGTATTCCTGAGAATTCCTCTGCTATAAATCCAAAATAATTTTTGCAATCGCTTTGCAATTCCTAACAAACATCAGATACTCTGAATACTTTTCGATGAGACTTTCTGTGGGAATTTGGTGAACAATTTTGGGATCATGTATATTTTGTGCACCCTTGGACCGATATATCCGTTGACATATCGACCGACACTCGACCGATGCATCGGTCGACATATCGGCCGAGTGGTGACCGATATGTCGGTCGACATGTTGGTCGACACTCGGCCGATATATCGACCGAGACATGTCGGTCGACACATCGACCGATCTATCAACCAAGATATCGGCCGAGTGATGGTCGACAATCGCAACTATCGGCAGATATCGCGGTCGATATAGCGGCCGACACTCGGCCGATACATTGACCATTGATTGTCGGCGGAGTATCGGTCGACTGTCGGTGAGATATCGGTCGGCTGTCTTAAAATATGAGTCAAAAGCTTAAGCGAAGCTTAGGAAGATGTTCCCATTATTTCACATTTCGAAAGCATGCGTTCAAAACAACTGAACAGCGGTGAGATGAGGTTTGGAACACTCTTATGCAGGGCCGCAGCCAGAAAAAAATTATGACTGAGGCAATGTCCGTGGTTAAATTACTTTCCTGATATATTTAGGGTGTTCATGATGACTATAAAGAACAAAAACAAAAGGGATGATTGAGGCAAGTACCACGGTTTGTCAGGGCAAGTAGCAGTGAAGTATCGGCGGAATGTCAGTAGCCAATCGATCGACATGTCGGCCGACAATCGGACAACCACTCTCGGTCGACATATCGACCGACGTATCGGTTGAGTGTCGGCCGACATATCGACCGATATGTCGGTCGATATGTCGACCGACACATCTCGGTCGACGTATCGACCGACACTCGACTGATATATCGGCCGACATACCGACCGACACTCGACCGATATGTCGATCGATACATCGGTCGAGAATCGGTCGCTATGTCAACCGATATATTGGTCGAGGGGTGCACAAAAAACACATGATCCGCGATTCCAAACAAACATTGCATCTTCTCATTAGGTTTGAAAGAAGCTTTTTGTCGCTATTCGATAAATATCTCTAACTGCCGATGTAAGCGTAAATTTTACTACAGTTCTTGCTCACAAGGCTGCGTGACGCACGCCTTAAGTCTCAAGTTGTTCCTAAACATTCAAATTGGTCTTCACTAGGTATGTTGAACATATCTGGCTATAAGCGCATTCTGATGGATTTGAACTCACATGGGTGTCGTTTAAATGGCCCTTTTTACGTCACTGGTCAGGGCCGTTTACCTATAGAAATATTTAAATGAAAGGTCTTTAAACGATATTCCATTCTGTTGAGCTTTTCTCTTCACGTATTCCATGCTCTCGCTTCCCTTCGTGCCTCAAGTCAACCGTGCCTGATAAAAAACAACCCATGTAACGTCAATAAATTGCCGGTCGAGTTGTGGATTCCTGGATGACACTCAAGCTAGGAGGACCTCTTACATCATAGTAGGACATCCACTGGGAACTGCTGCATTATTTGAGTTCCGCTACCTAGGGACCTCCCGCTTTCCAAATAAAACACAATTCGCTTTTTAGCTCGGAGAGAAGATTATTAAGGATACGAACGGAAAGTAAACAACAGCTTACGATGTGCCTAATAACCTCTCTACCACCAAACGGAACGCCCAAAAAACGAACTGTGCACGAACCACTACGAAGTACTAGAGAGAACAACAAAACGATGCTGCTGAGCGAAGGCGAGCTTTGACGCGACACCAAATTCTAAATCACTTGTGCAGTCTCCATATATCTGTATGAGTTCACCTGGTACACCGCGATTAAATGCCCAGGAGGCCGCATCTCGACAGAAAGAATGACCTCTATGGGCCGAGGTACAAGGTAGACCGGTAGTGGAAATCGCCCGACCGAATGCCGCGATAAAAGTATTCTGACTAAGAATAGTGAGACCGTAAGGGCTAAGCAAAACGAAAAAGGCGGACCAAGAACTAGCAGGCGCGAGACGAACCATAAGTTGATATGCAGAGACTAGCATATGCCGATGGGAGAGCCTCTTTGGTTACTTCATTTTGTTGCAAGTTCGCTGTTTAAAGTGGCAGGTAGTTTGCAGTCTAAACAGAACGCAGGGTTGTCGGAAACAACAACAACAAGGTTATTTATTCCAGATGAACGCAGTACTATTCCACGCAAGACTTCACAACAAGCACACGCTAGACTTGTAAACTATACTTCGACCTCCGTCACTCTTGTATAAACAAGGCCTCTTGCCAGATATCCACGTAACTTCTAAGGTACACTTCAACACACACGACCTCTGTCGACACTTTACACGCGACTTTCGTCACGCTTTAATAAACACTACTGACTCACGAGATAAATCTCTCTAAACACTCCTGGGAAAAACCTTCAAACACTCCTGGGATAAAACCACCTAAAAACTACACCGATTCGCTTATATACTTTACAGCATAAGAATCTAGAACGTAACTTTCCGGCTCTACTAAATAAAGTAACATTACAATATTAAACTATTTACAGCAGCATAGGTAAACGACTAAAATAAATTGCTTAGTCACTGTGATGCGACACTAATTAATATGTGAGAAGATTCGAGACTAAATAAGCATATTCGCGAATGTACCAAGTCACGCAACAATTTTTCGTAACACATTTCCAGAGAGAATTACAACACCAGAACAAGGGGGTGTGGAGGTAACCTCATTAGGTGCCGGCTTTAAACTTTTTTACACACTCTCTCAGTATATTAGAGCCATCTAAAACTCCCGTTAAAGGGCTCTTAGTCAGCCACACCTTTGTTTTTGTTAACAAACAAGAGTTTGGCTGCGATCTTCTATTTGGAGCATGTCCAAGCAAAGAAAGTCACTGTAAAGCTATTAAAGATAAAAGGACATACTTTCAGGAACAAAACTTACAGTAAAGCAATGCGATTTCGTTTCCCCATGCATACAATATCAATAACTTTGATGGCGTTGAAAATGGCAAAGGCTGACTAGGGTGTTTTTAGAAGCTGAAGGCCTGGCAATTTCCGTTTATGCCTTAAAGTTATGGTTCCCACTGGTTTTCACTGGCGACGGAGTCGGAGTTGGAGTCGGAGTTGTAGTCGGAGTCATAAGAGAGCTTATGACCTAGTGAAAATCGAATATCGGAGTCGCAAGCGGAGTCATAAGTTCGACGGAGTCGGAAGAATCAGAACGTTTCCATTTCTTCCGATTCCGTTTACGACTTCGTCGCTTATGATCCAGTGAAAACTGGGTTGTCGGAGTCGGAAGCAGAAGCGGAAAACTCGACCAATCGCAAGGCCCGAAATCGAACATTGTAATCGGTTTATTCTTCCGGTTCTGCTTGGGACTCCGACACTGCAGTTTTCACTTGATCGTAAGCGACGGAGTCATAAGAAGAATCAGTGTTCTGCTTCCGACTCCGTCGGTTTATTTTCACTAGATCGTATCGCTCTGCGCTTCTGATTACGACTTTTACTACGACTCCGTCGCAAGTGAAAACCAGCCTTTATACATGAAAAACCTAATATTATAATGCTTCTGCCCCAGTCTAGCCCCCATGTTGGCAGAAATAATTTCTAAATGTAGACAATACTAAAACAGGAATGACAATCTGAGGTAGACTCTCACACAAATGGCTTTTTATTTCTGTTTTATTTTTTTCTTGTTTTTTATTGTAACAGAGTTAATAAAGAGATGACTCTGTTATCATCAGCGAATATATTAAATAGTAACAAATGACTAACTGCAAAAATTTATTTTGAGCTTTTATTTAAGGTCATTTAAAACCTACAGTGTATAAACAAAAACGGTGAGAGGTATTCCAGATCACCAAGATAAAAAGAAATATATTCTGGACTATATACACTTCCTTCTAGCGACTCGCAATATTTGCCCCCTGACGATCCCAGAATTCTTTGGCATAACATGATTACCGATTACCAGAAACTCACAGTCAACGGGCCACTTTCGATATATTAAAATTCAGCTTGACAGTGAGGCTTAGAGGACACAAACAAAAGAAATGAATAAACATGACCGTTCAATTTCCTTTGTTTGTGTCCTCTAAGCCTCGCTGCCATGCTGAATTTTAATATATCGAAAGTGGTCTATTGTAAGCGTGTATTAAACCATTTGCAGTTTTCTCCTCAGTGACTTGGCCTTTGGATGGAAGCGAGGCTGGAGGTGACCTTGTTTTGATTAAGACCTCATTGTTTTTGTTGTTTAAAGTTATATCTTGGTACATTTACGTGGCAAAAGCAGAGAGGTCTGTACCAATTGAAAGCAAGGTCATATCCAGCCTCGCTGCCATTCAAAGGCCAGGTCATCGAGCAGAGAACTGTGAAATGGTCTATTAAAAAGAAACAAGCGACATTGATGAGTTCTAAGCATGAGCCCGCGATATGCTAACGTGATACTGGTCAGCAGATAGCTTGATTTGACAGCTGCCAATTAACCATAACACGGATGCCAAAAATCAAAGATGTAGCTATAATGCGGTGATGCAGCGTTCGTCACAACCCCCGCCCTCTCTTCTCAATGTCCAGCTCCTGAATGTATCTTCTAAATTTTTTGCAATACAACACTTTATTTAAACTTTTACAATACTAAACTTACTTAGCATTTATTGCAAATAACAATTACAAGCAAAATTGCTTACAATACTAACGATATATATACTAACAATACGAACAGAACGTTTTTAACAGGAATTTATTCTACTTAACGATAATACTACTAATTAATAGGGACAAAACTAAAAATAATACAACTAACAGATACAATACTACTATTATTTCTACTACATTACTGTAACAAACAAACTCTGCATAAAAGAACGCTAGCTTAAAGTTAAAACTTGTGATAAAGCTGGTATTGAATTAACCGAGACAAAACATTATTGAGCACTACTTCAAGAAAACCTCTGTGATCGGGCATTCTCAGAAAAGTTGAAGTTGAAAAGCTTTTCAAAAGCAACAGAGATTAGATCCGGATGTTTAATTTTAAACGGAAATGAGTTTCCATAAGCGTTTCTCGAGGGTCTCAATGGGGGGGGGGGGGGGGGGGGGGGAGGGGGGGGGGTCCCTTTCACGGTTGACGGTTAAAAATAAGTCGTTTTGACGGTTGACAGTTAAATTTTAGGTCATTTGACGGTTGACAGGTAATTTTTCGGAATGACTTTATTACACGAATTTAAAGCACAAATTTGGCTGTAAGTTATAATAAAACGATATAATTTTGCTCATATTTGAATACTGGAACTAATCCTATAATTTGCACTAAAAATGAGGTTATTGGTCTTCAACTATGACAACCATGAGTATTATTAGCGTAATTACATCACCCCCGTTACCGCTGGACGTATTAACGCGATGAAAAGCTAATGATGACAGACCTGCACGGTCTCCCATTGTGGCCTTCAATGTCGCGTCGCGAGATAGTCGCCTTAAAATCATATTTTGGCCCTAAAGAGCGTGTCTTTGAGGGATTTGCCTTTTTTTTGTAGGAGATTATTGGAGGTTTTTTTTAAAAATTGTTTTCAGCAAAGGCTGATTTTGTATAACGCTCCATTGTCCATCAATATTTGTTACAGTTGGCTGCTCGGTGACCAACCGAGCCAGGGAAAAGGCCCTGGGAACGAGGTTGCTCGGTGACCTGGTTTTTGAATGGCAGTGAGGCTGGAGTTGACCTTGCTTTGATACAGACCTGTCTGGTTTTGTCATGTAAAAGAATCTAGTTAGCATTATAGCAACCTGATTTATATAATAAAAGAAGCGACGTCTGTATCAAAAAAGGTCACCTGCAGCCTCGCTGCCATTCAATGGCCAGGTCACTGAGCACACGACTGTAAAATGGTCTATACTGCACGTCCTGCTTTGTAACAGCAAACGAACAGCGATAGCGAGGTCATACGAAGTGACCTGTGATGAATGTCGTTTTACCACACCGGAAGTGTTAACCGAGAGGAAGTCAGCAACCTCGTTCCCAGGGTCTCTCATCTTAACGCGGCATAGAGCGGGGGCAGTAAGATGTGAGAACAACAATAAAACGCAAGTGACACACTCGAACACCAATCTACGGCCCAGCCAGTACCTTACGCATGCGCAAAGCCATGTCACCAGGGCAATGGCTGCCATGGACAGCTGTTTCGGCCTCGTTAGGCCTTATCAGCATGGCATAGCCGTCGGGCAGCAACAGGACCAAAAGCCCTATGTAGTCTGCCCTTTACTGCCGAGACGGGTGCAAAGCGCCCCTTTAAGCGCCAGCTCCAAACAACACATTTAAGAGCTGGTGGCTGGGAACCACACGGCAGTTCTCTCACGGTATGCGCAGGGAAGGTGGAGACTCCCTGGGAACGAGGTTGGGTGGTCAGTTCTGTCGCTAGCCGGTTTTACTCGAGACTAACAAGCACCAGTATGTATGTCTGTGATATTCTAAAACGATCATTTATTAACAGCATAACTTGGCGATCTCGATCGTTTAAGGATATCTGAGAAATCAACCTCGTTCCCAGGGCTTTTTCCCTGGCTTAGGAGTTGGGCCCCGCCCCAAATTCAGGGAAAAGGCCCTGGGAACGAGGTTGCTGATAAATTTGACGGCTAATTTTGGTTCGCTCATTTGACGGTTGACGGTAAAAATGTTCCGTTTTTGACGGTTGACGGTTAATTTTTTGGCCATTTGACGGTTGACGGTTAACCTCATTGAGACCCTCTTTCTCCTGTGGAGAAATGTGAAGAGTACAAAACCCAGGCAATAGTTAAATTGACTCCTAGTCTAGATTTTCCACATTGTCTACATTCTTAAGTGTTATTAATATTGAGGTACTCGTGGTTCCTACGTTTATTTATTGTGAAAGAAAACTCTGGTAGACTTGCAAGACACATCCATTCCATACGCTGGTTCAGTTACTTGACATACAGCATCCCATCACTGTTACGATATATTCCACGACTATCACTGGAATTACCCTCGGGACAAGGATAACCATACAGGGCTCGTCTTCCATCTGGTTCAGATAAAGTTCGAGACGTAATATTTCAAAAACGAGTGCGAGGGTTTCATCAGGTTTCCAAACGCGAGAAACATTTGAAACCACGAGGCCGCAGGCCGAGTGGTTTTTTTTGTTTTCGAGCGTTTGGAAATCTGATGAAACCCGAAGCACGAGTTTTTGAAATTACTTCTCCAACAAAGAAAATTAGTTTAAATTATCATTTGAATAACATTTCTCAATTCAACTATTGTAATGCGCATGATCCTCAAAACAATGTGTATGATGTGCATGATCCTATCACCTAATTGTTGCGCTGTGACAATTTTTGAATATTCATCAACTGATGTCACGTTGTTACCAAGCTGTTTGTCAGTTCCGGGCGAACACGCTGCTCCACAGAGCAAATGGCAAAGTGCAGATTTAGACCTCCTAAAACTAGCGAAGAAGAGGAAAAGTGTGTGGCCAGCGCAATTCCGAGGTAACGTGTGCATTTGGTCTGATAAAATTTGTAACGTCAGTGCCAATTTAGGTCGGAAGTGTACAGCAAGGTTGAAAGTGAACCAAAACACGAGGTCGCCACTATCGAGCGAGAATTTAAATTTAGAAAAAGAATGGGCTTTTCTGTTGTGGGTAGCTTAACAACTGTACCGGTACATTCAACGTTAGCAGTAAATAATTTAGGTTTAAAGTTTGTTTCGTAAAATGTGTGATTAAACAAAGTTGTTAATCGCCCTTGTTTTTGTTGCTTTATGAATATGCAGATTAAGAAATCGTTTCAAACATGGGTTTCTTTCAAGGCCGTGTTTTCAACTAGTTTTTCATTGGGTTTCTAAACTCATCCACCTGACCAGAATAAGATGCTCTGGTTGGGTAAGAGCTGTATGAATAATTAATGAGTTTGAGAAAGTGAGTTAATGTATAATGCAGTGAGTTAATAATTGACTAAAGAATAGCGACGGTGATATTCATGTGAAGAAGTCCCCCCCCCCCCCCCCCCCCATCTCTCTCATATTTAACCAGCGGGCGTGCAAACGGAATGGAGGTTAGGGTGGATGCTACCTCCCCCTCCCCCATATCCCAGAGGTCTTCTTTTTCAGAATTTTAAAATAAGGGAGAGGATTCTCTCTGATGCTGCAACTTCCAGTAGCTCTTCATTTATCCCTCGCCAAAAATTCATTGTGTCAGCATTTTCTTTGCGCTCAACCAAATTTTCAGGTCCAAATTTAAAGCATAATACCCAAGTTTTAACTTTAATTTAAAAATTGGCATTTGCCAATAGTGCGGAAAGTAGCCAGAGAATGTTTCTTAAAAGGTTTTACCATGAAACTAATATTAAGATCTACAGAACGTTTTTGTCTCAATGGCGCCGACCGGAATGCTGATCAAAATTTCTCTTATCGTAAATAGGTATCTTGAATTCAGGTATTCTTCTTTTGTATAAAACTAATTTCTGTAGTAGTATACTTTCGAAGTATTTTTTGACACTGAAAATACCGCCCACCTAATGCTTATTAAGTCAGATATACACTGGAGAGTTTCAGTTGGCTAGGTAAACTGGCAAATACATGGCAGTGATCTCCAGTGATTTCAGTTGGCCTTTTTAAACCGACAAAAAAACCGAAGTTGGTCGGTCGAGACGTCTTCTTATGAGCAGCTGTAAACGTTGTTCTAATGCTGCACTAAAACCTGCTCATTTTATAAATACATGTTAGGATTCATTGTCATTTCCCATCCAGGTAGCCAAGTTATTTACTTACGATAGTCAGATGAAAACCATAGCTCCTCGTCAGCACACTCACCGTCATCATGTCCATCAAAAACTGAAATCAGAAGTCAGTTAAGTCACATGGGACTGTGGTAACAAAAAGGCTCATTAATTCCTATCAGCTGTTCATACCTTACTAAAGAGAATCATAATGGCAGCGTCAGTGCTGTTGCTAAAGAGTAAAACACTAGGGCAACCGGACCAGTGCTCCTACAGAGTTGACTGCACCTGTATTCATCAGACCAGACAGACTGCCAGAGGTGAGGATATTCGACTCCTTAAGCCTTTAATAGAGCCTAATAATTTTATATCAAACGGAACAGTCTCCATTTATCCATACGTGCTGCACAACGTTACAGTAATGTCTATATAATTACTTGTTAAGTAATTCATTTACCTTTACTGTTTTCATTTAGCTTGAATTAAAAGGTAATAAATTGGATTATACACTGACCATTAGTCGATCATTCCTGCTTACCGCTATGGCATCCGCGTTGAATGTGATATCCCACATCAGTAGTAGTGCAGTTGTTAGTCTCCCACTTATACGGATAAGAATAGGAAATGATGATGCGTGGACAACTGAAATGAATGAGGAAAGTATTTCTTTGAAACAGAGACGCAAAAGGGAAACGTTTTTAGACATGAACCCCTTAGTTAACCTTGCAGTAACTATGCTCTTGCCCAGAATTTTTAGAAGTTTCAAATGACGCAGTCCATTACGATATCGGAAACAGTATCAGCATAGTTTAGTTCACAAGGCGTCTTCGTCGGGTAATTGCTCTGTTTCTGTTTATTGGATTTTTTTTAAAAGGCTTATTTCTCTTCACAACTGATAAAAATATACCCGCACTTTAACCTTCAAGGAAATCAATTTATTGCACAAGAAAGGAAATATCAAAATCGAGAACTATCTGCCAGCAATTAATATTAAACCGTACAATATTGATACGAAACAAAAAAGAAACAAACAAACAAACGAGGCACTTACTTTCCTCTGGCACAGGCAGAGTTGAATTGTTTGGGTCCACTCGGTATCTTAAATGTACAATAAAGACGAAATCTGTTATATGATCAAAGTTTAAATACAGTTCCTTTTAAATACAAAAAAGCATTTCAGTCCATACCTGGTAAAACACAATGACTTGAGTAGCCAACTTATCAACTCTAAATGTTCCTAGAAAATATCAATATTTGATGTTTACAGTGCATATACTGAGATCATTTGCCAAGTCTAATCTGTCAAAATGGTATTTTAGGCCCTCCTGAAATAGTACGCTTTGTGATGTTTGTGAAGCGGCTTGTATTCAATAAAAAGAGAAATTTTGGAAGAGGAATTTGTCACTCCTTCATCCTTAGAAAGGAGGAGTTTTACCTGTTGGTTGTTTTGCTGTCGGTTTTAGATATTCTTTAGTCTCTCACATGCAGTGTAGCCATGTTACTCTACCTTCAGTTTGTGCCAGTTCATGTATATCCTCGTCGCTTAGTTTCCGGCCTGTAATATCATTCTCAGCAAAAGGCACACACAGTATTGAGTTAAGGCAGTTGTTAGCTATTCTTTGAAGATGATCGTTATTCTTGGAACTGATACTCACGACCAAAGTCCAGCCACCACCTGGCAATTAATAAGACCCATTAATAACTGTTACCTTGCAAATTGGTATTGAGGAGACCGCTTACGACCGTTGTAGGAGGTCTTCAGTGAAGTCTGAACGCCTACGGTGTTCAGTATATTGCCTGCAGAAGCGAGATCTTCCTACTAAGTTTATACACAGCTTGCACTTTCGACCTGGAAATTAATATGATAACATGTACTCACCATAATTCTTCATATCACAATAAACTTGGGCTTCTCTGTTTCCAATATTTACCCAGTAATAACCACTTTCGGTCTGAGGAAGTTCCTGGTGTATCTCTGCGCAAGACTTAAAACCACCCCTCTGTAGAAAGACGGTATCTTGATCTCAGATCTCAAGCGTTAACTACATAGAGTGCATAGTGTAACCTTTTATTATTACCATTGTTATTATTAATATTGTTATTATAATGAATATCAGTTATTGATAAACCTAAATAGCGTCCGACCTTTTTGTGTTTTAAGCTTGTGTCCATGTACACAGATCCCTCCTGTGGTCTATAATCCTCTGGGTGAGTATATCTGTCTCCATCGTTTAAGTCACATGACTTGTCCTTCAGACGGAAGTTCAAACTTTTACAGCGGAATTCATTTTGACACATCATGACGCAGTCAGAGAGACTGGATGAAATTCTTGTCGAATTACGTGACTGGACAAGCTATGACCATACACTGAGTATGTTGTGTCAGAGCAGTGTTGTAGTGCTTCGTGAATTTGTGCTGTGTTTAAGATGACGAGGATACTCAAGTAACGCTGCAGCATGTTATCAGACCTAAAATAAACACATGAGTTCAGGAACAGGAATTCAACCGTCATATACAAACTAGGTTACACTTTTTGAAAATATAGGAAACTTAA
>JAHPZR010032954.1:0-5000 GCA_019787425.1 Platygyra sinensis | reverse complement strand
CGTGACCTGCCACACCCAATTGTTTACATAAATTTGAATCCAAATTCACAATAGTTTTCAGTTGTAATGCGTGAACAATTTTGATTTATGCCAGTGGCTATAACCACCAAGTTTAGAGAATTAATCGGGCTTTGATCGATTTATTTCTTTTCTTTCAATTATAACGTATATCATTTGGAGAGGGACTGGAACTAGGCAAAAATAGGAAGTAATGGCAAAAGTATAAAACATTTTCGGATTCCCCGTTTAGAACTACACATACCAAGGTAAGATAAAGGTTTTGAAAGATAAAGCAAGAGTTTACTAGTACGTTTACATCTTGTAGCTTAAACGATCATATTTTTTTCAATTAAGGGCGTGGTCAGTCACGTGAGCACATATGTCGAGTAAATTGTCCGGAAGAAAACTATTTTACATATGAATCAACAAGTAGAAGCCAAGATTTTAGGTTAGAGATTAAATTTAAAAAAAGTGCCCAAAACATCACATATAAGCCAGAATCATGCCTTAATTCAGTTGAGCGTAATGTAAAGGAAAATAAATTGTTGAAAGTTTGAGGATTGAGTGTAGCAATTATTCATAGCTATAAGGAGATAAGAATTAATTCTCTAAAGGCAGTGGACTTTCTAGGAATGCTGCAGCAACACTACTGGCAACCAAAATTGCTGACTATTTTCTGGCATACTCGAAGCAACAAAAACACTTAACTGAAAGCAGTCATCTGATTCTAGTCAGAAGCTTGTATCAGTTTTGAACTGTGGTGGACTCTGGATAACCACTCAACCTGCTCAGCAGATATTTTTAATAGCAGAATGTCATGTCAGGCAATTTACATCAGAAACTGAATTGCAAAGGTTGGACATTTCTTGTATAACTCATAATGCAATGAGTGATAGTGACATTTGCAATTTGATCATATCAGATGCAGAACTTGAACCGGAGAGTGGTGTTCGCAAGGATGTCTCGCATGGCATTGTAAATGTGTATATAGGTGTGCTCTCATTCTCTTTTTTCAAGGATATTATTCATCGATATAAGATTGCGGCAATGCAAATCAAAGCAAGGGCATGACAAAAAGAAATCAGTCGAATTTGCAAAGGGGAAGAGCAACAAAGGCAGGTCTGAGACGGTTAATTCACATTTCAATTTGACTATTTTGTTAATTACATAGGTACCTAATGATCAGTACCACCATTCACATAATACCAGTGAGGACAATAAATTTCATGGTAACACCAGGGAGCTAGAAGTACTCTAAATTTAATTGAACTTAACATTCATTGCTGTGTACAGTACCGCTCAAAAGTAAGTTACCACCCTCTCGCGAGACGAGAATCGCGTCTCTCGAGACGAGACTCTCGTCTCTCGAGACGAGAGTCTCGTCTCGCGAGAGCTTAAAAAAACTGGAAGTACGGCTGCTTGAACTTCTGGAGAGATTTTAGTAGCCTATCGCTAACACTGCAGCAACAACGCAGCAAAACTTTTTCGCTATCTGACGAAGCTTCGATTACGAGCGCCGGCGCCCCGAATTCTGTTGTTTACCACCTTCATATTAAAAAGATGTAACTCTTGAAATTCTCAAATCTTTGTGGCTTGAGAATGGTATTTGTGAATATGCTGCAAATTTTTCAGTTTTAAATCGAAAACGTATCGTTCATCACTTTCACATAATGTCTAGACCTGCACATTGAAATGACTTCTTTTGCTGATCGATCAGTGTAGCGGCTTCTTTTGCCAAGCAGCGACTGACGCCGTGATTGAATTAACTAACCTTCAGGTCGTTTTAATTTTCAAAGGTCTTCATACATGAAAGAAAGTATCGACGAAAAGAGTTTAAAGTGCCATGTTATGAGCAAACGCCGAAAGTTCTTGGCTTCCGAGTGGTTTACCAGTTTCAGTCGAAGCCGTGAACCAAATCGTTGTTTTATAGGCGATGATCGACGGGCTTTGGTAACTTTGCAGTTAAGTGTGTTCTGTGACACAGCTTATCATGCAGCATTTGCTATTGAAATCTCTATAAGGCCATTTTGTTGTTTTAAAATAAACACGCTTCTCTTCTTTTCCTAGGGTTCTCCGAAAGCGTTTTATCAATCGATCAAGAGACTTTAACTTAATAGTTGCTACGCGAGTTTAGCACCAACACAATTCATTCAACCAAAAGATCATAATTTTTCCATCCATCGCTTAACTACGGTGGCCTGTAAGGGACATCTCGATATTTTTCATAGGCACACCAAAAATTTTGCTTTGGCGAATTAATAAATGAGTATAGCTTTCTTTTTTTTGTCTTCGAGTTATTTTCGATCGTCACTGATAACTCTCGATCGCGACATATAGATCGCGACCGCGACTTATAACTCTCGATCGCAACTTATAACTCGCCATCGCGACTTACAACTCGCCATCGCGACTTATAACTCGCGATCGAAACTTATAAACTCTCGATCGCAACTTATAAATCTCGATCGCCAGTTATAACTCTCGATCGCCAGTTATAACTCTCGATCGCGACATATAAATCGCGATCGCGACATATAACTCGCGATCGCAACTTATAACTCTCGATCGCGACTTATAACTATCGATTGCGATTTATAACTTTCGATCGCGACTTATAAATCTCGATCGCCAGTTATAACTCTCGATCGCCAGTTATAAATCTCGATCGCCAGTTATAACTCTCGATCGCGACATATAAATCGCGATCGCGACTTATAACTCGCGATCGCAACTTATAACTCTCGATCGCGACTTAAACTCTCGATTGCGACTGATAACTCTTGATCGCGACTTATAACTTGCGATCGCGACTTATAACTCTCACGTGGGCCCTGGTGCGAGGTACTACAGAGCTTTCAAGATGGCGGACGAAGTGGAGGAGGTGTGTATTTTCCTTAGAATTTTAGTTTGCATTTGCTGCACAATTGGCAGGAAAGAGGAGTAAAACGTGTATTAAGTACCTTTGTAGCATTTAAAAGACAACAGGTTGCATTGTCTAAGATATTCTGGTCTTATTGAATCGGTAGAAGACGACGTTCATTTCGCATGTCTTTTCTTGGCCATTCGAATTCACAGGAACTTGATTTCTCTTTTAAGCTTAAGCTACTAGTCACGTAAGTATGCAACGTTCTGAACGTTTTGAACGTTATTTCTGTTTCTGTTTGTAGGTCGTTAAATTTCTGCGAAACAGAGAAGTAGATGAAAATATAATACAGAGATTTCGGGAAGAAAAGGTACAGTTCAAGTAATGCACCTAGCCTGTCAGTGGTTTCCCTCAGTCCTGCACACATAACACATCATTATCCCTAACTACCCAAAACTGATCCCGATCTCATGGTGTTTGATTAAAGCTCTCTTGGCTCTGATCCATGAAACCACTCTTTTCATCCCACGATTTCATACATTTAGTATATACTAATGACTTTATAGATAGGTAATGTTTACACAATGAGCAGGAGTGTTGTACCCAGTTTAATTTTTTTGGAATTAGCAAAATTTCCATTTGTGTTAAAGTAATGCCAAGGTAACTGTACTGTGAAGCCTTATCAATTGGAATGCCATTGAGAAAGAAAGTGAACTTTCGTGCACGTAACATGTTACCCAGAAACAATGCTGACGTCACGCACGTCACGCATTGTGGAAAAACTTGGTGTTCTATTTTCAAACCAAAGTAGTCTACCAGGCTGAAGGCAGTCCAGCAGATATTTGTTTAAAACTGACTTCTACCTGATGAAGATGAAAACTCAAAGTTTTTAATTTTAGTTTTTCCTGACGTCAAGTGAAAACCAAGAATATGAGAGAATCTTGACCTAATATATATAGACTACACGAAAAAAACATTTTTTTTACCCTCGACCTCGACCCTCGACCTTGACCCTCGACCCTCAACAAAAACCTACACTCCTTCATATGATTTTCTGTTCAAATCCACAGATGGACTTTTTGGCAGTTGAACATACTCCAGAACACGTACTTATTGACATGGGGCTAACAAGAAAAGGTGATATTTACACCTTAAAAGCCATGTGTCAGAGCAAGAAGAAATCCACTAGTGGCGATCATGAGCGGGAGGCTCGGAAGAGACAACTTATTCAAGAAATTGTGAAGGAAAAAGAAAGCCGGGGCAAAAGAAAGTTCTCAAGACCTGTTTCTGCTGATGGGAAATCAACAGTGGGAAAACATTCAGCCAAGACCAGACGTATATCTCTTGGATTGATGCAGTTTGACAAGAAGAAGAGAAAATATGTCAGTGTACGTTACTCAAAAGGGGGTGGCACTCGCTTAGTAGATGTTCCTGTGACTATGAGGAAAGATGAATTGATTGAAGAAGGAAAAGCTTTGTTTTTCCAAAATGGTGAATGTCCTCTTGGTGCAGAGTCAGACATGATTTTTGAGCTTGTGAATTTTAAAGGAGAAGTCGTAAATACCCTCGAGGAGAATGGAGAAGCAAAACCTTTCACTATTCAGAAGTATTTTGAACATTACAAGCTTTCAAAAGTTCAGTTATATATTGCCTTTAGGCCACTTGCAGATGAAGATTCTGATGATGATGAACTCATGGAAAGTGCTTTTAGCCCGTCAGACAAAGGAAGGAAATGGCGCCAAACTCTGCAGCTTGAGA
Organism: Platygyra sinensis; assembly: GCA_019787425.1. Classification (NCBI taxonomy): domain Eukaryota; kingdom Metazoa; phylum Cnidaria; class Anthozoa; order Scleractinia; family Merulinidae; genus Platygyra; species Platygyra sinensis. The sequence goes on along the minus strand of JAHPZR010032954.1, from coordinate 379 downwards.
GTAAGAGTGATGGTCCGGAAAGTCAGCTGGCTACCTCCACAGCTTCTGAGCTATACAGTGCCGATTGTTCTCCTTGGCATAATTCTCAACTTGAGGATGAGAGAAAGCTGAAAGCTGAGCAAGATAAGCAATATCAAGAATCTCTTGAAATTGATTCCAGGAAAAGAAAAACTTTAGAGGACGAAATAAGAGAGTTGTCACGATTAGAAGAAGTTCGTCGTGCAAGAGAAGCAAGAGTTCCAAAAGAGCCCGGAAATAACACTGGTGCATCAGCACAAGTTCTTATTGTTGTGCAGCACCCTTTTCTGGGAAGAATAAGTCGTGTTTTCTCAGCGGAAGAGATGATGTTGGCAGTATACGATTGGGTGGGGTCTTTGAA
>JAHPZR010032953.1:32500-39683 GCA_019787425.1 Platygyra sinensis | reverse complement strand
AGTCATAGGAGTCATGCAGGCCATTACGATTAGCCTAAATTACACATTGGCTAGCCTAGTTAGCACTGCAGTTAGCCTACAGTTCCTTAGGTAGCTTGCGGTTATTGGGATCAGGGATTTCTCAGTGGCTTGCTGGCTCGCACTGTATCCAAACTCGTTAGCTTATCACAAGAAATAATGGAGGTAAATTTTTCTATTTGAAGAATCAAGTTTTATCAGACAAAGAAAAATAATTTGCTCATTTTTAATCTTTTCAACTGAAGCATTTTCATGTAATTATTTTCTATTGAAATATAAGGTTTTTGAAATGTTATATAATACAAGACAACATATAACAATACAATAACAATATAACAATATAATATAACATTTTTGGGATGTTTTAGTAATGTACCTACCACCTATCAATGCCTAGCCCCAATGAGGGAGTGCAGGCATACCTAGGGGCTATGATGATTGACATTTTCAATATTTTGGGTCCAAATTTTCAAATATCCCACCCTCTGCCATTTCAAACCTTTTAAAGAAAAGCGCCCGTAATGGCTGTTTGAACAGCACCACAAGCCCAACTGGGAAGGCCATCACATTGCTTTTATGTTCACTTTGAGGTACTCAATTCAGAAGTGGACTGTAAAGAGGTTGAACAAAATTACTAGAGCTATTTTTCAAATTAGACCATGATCAACTAACTTTAATTCTGCTTTCACACATAGGCTTTCTACGTTTGTTTTAGCGAGATTGTCAGTCCACTTTTAAATTGTGACTACAAATGATTCTAGCAGTAATTACCATGCTATGACGCAATTGCCTGAAACTGCTTTTTGCTATTTTTTAGCTTATTTTTTTTTATTTAAGAAGCTAAACATTTTCAATTATACCTGTGGAACATCATCTTTATAACATGAGAATATTAATTGTTATGTAATTGCTGCGGAGCGAGCGTAGCTGAGCGGTAGCATCAGTTTATAATCTAATATACAAGTAAAGGTAGGAAAATTTGAGGGATTTACGCTGTGGTTTTTTAGCCTCGCTTTTCAGCGGACCATAATGCTCTGCGCTGTAGAAGAGCCTCGCTTTTCAACGGGGACGCAGAATGCACTGCGAAAAGTTAATGTTTAGCGAAGTCAGCGCCCCAGGCCTCGCCGCTCTGCCACAGTGCCTTGCTGGAGGTCTTGGTCGCCTGGTACTTCTTCGTCTCCACCGTTCGTGTTGTACCTCGAGATATATCCGGTCGCGATAATGACAACAACTATAAAGAAGGTCGTTCCCCTGTCCCATCCTCGTTTTGTGCCCGTTTCGACGCCGGTTTGCTAGTTGTGAGTGCTAGTGCACATGACAATTTCATTGCAGTGTTATATATTAGATATAATGTCGTTAATCCTGGTTGATATCAAGTTTGCCGTATTTAAGGACGTTCGCGCCCATTGCTACTGCGCATCTCTAGTGCGCACGCTATTCATTGGTCACGAGCGTGCCACGTCATTTTCAAGCGCGCGCACGGAGTCGAAAACTCAACAAAATATAGAGCTGATGACCTTTACGTTAACTTTGTGTGCGAATATTTTTGTTGGATGCTCGGTGACCCCCATTTTTTTTCGGCAGATCACTTCCTTTTCTGATTCTTTCCATTATACTAAAAAACAAAAAAAATCTGTACGTGGGAAGTTTTAATTATTTCTCATATACTATTCAAATAGGTCGAATTGGTACGTGGATACAGGTGTGCGTAACTTAAAAGTTGTATTTTTTTAAGGCTAATTCTAGCTGATTAATGACATATGTAGCAAAGTCTATCAAATAGGCCTATATATGCTGTGTTAAACACACATAACTTAGATATGATTCTTCAAATTAACAACATGCCGATAGTAATGAATCTGAGCAAAATCGCCTCAAATGACTGGAAATCCTAGAATGTATGTCTATGGTCTGTGGATACGCGTTATCTTCAAAACGAGTTCGGTGACCCCCGATTTTTTTTACGTTTTTAATCTTAACTTATCATTTCTACCTGGAGACAAAGTTTAAAAAAATCTGTGCGTGGGAAGTTTTTGGCGCGAACGTCCTTAAGTTACACTGTTGATAATACCAAGTTCGCCGCAGGTAAGTTTATACACTGTAAGCTTTTCGATAGTTCTGTCGTCTGCCGTTATTATGAATAATTCTGGAGGCTCGGATCTTTCGGCGGACGGGCGTGAAAGAAAATGCAATAATATTTATTTTCGTACAGGCGGTCACGTATTCTCACAAAAAATTGAACGCAGTTTAAGTGGTTTTTCGCTTTGTCGTTTACTCCTGTAGCTGCCATGTGCTTCTTGCCGAATTTCGCACCTCGGCTACATTCGATATTTTTTTAAAACTTCTTTCGGTGGTTTTTTGTTTTACACTTGTGCAGAGGTTGCCATGTGCTTTTTGTTTGCCAATAAAATTTTTTCAGTCCTTTGTATAATCATACAAAATCAGTTAATTTTGTTAATGAAATCTTTGACCTTATTAACCTTATTGTGTCAATATTTCTTTCAGAAACTGACGTTATAGTGGTTATCTTGCTGTGCTGGATACGTTTCAGTTTTTTTGAACTACAACTGTACAGCTTGTTGTCTCTAAAATTTTAGTACACTTGGTTTCAGTTACTATAGAACTTACTGAAATGCAAATTTTCAGCATGTCAACATTCATTAATATAACGGGAAATGTATTCAATAATAAATAATGGGGATCACTGAGCAAGATTTTGATTTATAGCAATTTCAGGGACTTGACCAAAAACAAAAATAAGTGAATGACAACCATTTCTGCACAAGCTCTATACAATCCATCTGTCTGATAATAGTTAATTTGCTATATCACGCAACTCGAATTGCTTATGCCATAGCGTGACGCTTATAGGAACAGAGTGCGCAAAGCGATAGATCATGTACTGATTTAATTATATGTAGAGTAACAAAGGATAGTTGTAAGCTAATTTTAGGGATATGAAATACAATAGGGTTTAGCGACTCAAGAATATAACCGCAGTATTGTTGTAATTAAACTCCATGGCACGTATAAAGCAGCCTTCACACGGCAAACTTAAGTTGGCAAACTCGTGTCGGAAAACTTCAAAAAGTTGGCAACTCGTCTTCACACGGCAAACTCGTGGCAAATAACAAACACGGCAATTTCCAACATGGCCGCTTTTAGTTCAGTTTCAGTCACGTACAACAGTGAAACAGAGGATAAGAAGAGAAGAACCAGAAAGCGGTGGAGAATTAGAAAGGTTTGGACGAAACCAAGTTTGTCCGCGCGCTCCTCCCGGTTTTGTTTTGGTTTGTTTTAGTATCTTTGTAGGCTATAGAAGAAACGTACCGAACAGCCGGACAATTGTGAACCGCTTTGATATTAAATTTAAAAAGTGTTGACTCGCGTCCCCCATTTTGTGAAGTGTCACGCAAATAAATCACGGGAATAGAGTTCGTTTTGATTGGTTGAAAATTACCAACACATGTTGGCCAACCGTTCACACGTCAGATACGAGTTTACCAACACGAAAAAGTTGGCGAAAAAGTTGGCGAGAATAGAGGCAAGTTCTATTTGTCGCCAACAGTTTGCCAACTTGTTTGCCGACTGTTTTTGTGCCGTTCACACACATCAACTTGAGTTTGCCAACACGAGTTTGCCAACTTTAGTTTGCCGTGTGAAGGCCGCTTAAGGCCATGGTAAGACTTTGAATTCAGACCGAATAGACTTGAGAGTGAAACATTGTATAGAGATTAGTAAGAGAATAAAACGCATCAAACGAAAGATACAGTTCCTTTGATGGTGAACCAGCGCCGGAGATATTCCCGAAAACCCTTTTTCCATATTGCAAACTTCATCCAAATTTCCGCAGCAATTTCATAGCTCTGGCTACACTAGTAGGTAAATTAAATGATTCTAAAGAATGACATTCCGAGAATATGTAGCGATATAAGAATGATGTTTGTATAGCTTACAACGTTTTAAGGCTTTGCAGCTCCATATTAGAACTATTAGTGCAATAACCACAACGTAATGTAAACATTCTGTAAATGTAAACACAACACCTTTTTAGGAAAAAAATCTGCAGAGAAATGGGGAGAGAGAAAAATTCCTGCAGAGCATTTAGGAGGGAAAAAAATATCCTGCACACCAGTTGCTAGAAGAAAAATATCTTGCTGACCAGAAATCACCCCCACCCCCCCCCTCAAGAGTTAAATGGTCGGCCCCTAAAAAGTGAAGGGTTCAAAGGGTTCCGACAAAAAATTTAACCAGTAGTATCCGCCCCCACCCCCAGGGTCGGATCGTAAATGGAACGTTCCAGTGTCCCAAGATTAAATTCGAGATGGCGCCATGTACCAAAAACAATAAGAGGTACATAAGAAACAGGACAAAAATGCTAAAACTTGCCTGATAAACTGGAAACAAAATGCGGCATGCGCTCGATGAGCTTTTACGTGTCGCAACCTTTACATAGCTAATGACTCTTCACCTGACAGATAATAAAAGCCCGTGTAAAAAACCGCGTATGCCACCCAGAAAAATGCTTACCGCGCGCAACGCCGCTCCTGGCTGTTATCTACTGATAAGCTTATATTTGGTGCCACATAAATTCCGTTACTTCCGTTACGTAATGTTGGCCTTTAAATAAGCATAAAAGCAGGAAGTGACATTCTTTGCCTACCAAGAGCAAGAGGAAGAAAGTTTCTACGAAGACAGAACATGAAGCTGGTAAAGTTCGTGTTGTGTTTAGCAGTACTGGTGAGCAATTGTGTCTCTAATTTGATATTTGTTTGGTTATGCAGATTGGATAAATGCCCGCTTTGTGATTGGACAAAAGCCATGAATTACCAGTGAATTTATCAATTTGACTTCGATCTTCCTGACAGTGTTTGAGAAACGAACCAAACCCAGTTTTACTAAATCGAGCGGGCTTTGTTTTTGGTCTTGTCTTGTGAGTGCATCGCCATGTGAATTGTAGCTTTTGCTGGCGAGCCCTAGCGAGACAGCAGCCTATTCGTTCATAGCCAGAAAAAGCAAGAGTTGGTCGGATGCAAGATCGGAGAAATGCATGCCCAGTCGATTCTCGGCTTTCACACCAGTCATGTGATCAAACTAAAATCGTACCTTCAATGAATAAAGTCAAAAACCTGGATACGATAGGTGATTGATATATAACAACCTCGCCAAGATAAGGTCTGCTGTTTTTCATTCGCGCGTTATTTGCAAAAGTGTGTCACCCAAATTTAAAGAGCTTTGTATGGAGACGCCATGTTTGTGCCCTGTCGAGGAGCAAAAACATGGCGCGTAATTGTAACAGAAACATCTGTCACTGAGTTTTGCTATTGAAACGAAAAGTTATTGCTCTAGACAATTGAGTTACATGTGCCGTCGAGGCGAAAGAAAAGCTTGCAATCATGTGATTGTTCTGTGGATTTGATATGACCTTTGATGTCACGTTGCGTGACGGCTCAAGTTTCTGTAAACTCACATATTCATGACAATAAAACGCTGTGTTGACAACAAAAATTATATTAACTTTAACTTGACGTTTCGTATGTTTCTACATACATCTTCAGAAGTGACCGTTAGTAATACAAGTAGCAACTAAGTTTAAATTTTAGATAAGTAACTAAGTAACAATAACAATGACAAAAGCTGAGCACAAAAAATATTTGCATACAAAAGATGCAAACTAATAGAGGTAAAGCTTTTCGCTGCTTACATTATCGTTTAGGGTCGGTTTGAGTTCTTGAATTAGAAGAGTCTCCTTTATCTTGCAGTGGATATCAGAGCGACCTTTTGCTAATATTTCGAAGTGGTCCCATTTTAAGTTGTGACCAGTTGACGTGACGTGGTCTGCGATAGCAGATGCATGACAGGCACTAGTGATCCCTTTAAAATGTTCAGTTTTCCTGTCATGCAATCTACGTTTTGTTTTGCCGATGTAAAAATCCTGGCAGTCCCAACAACTAGCCTTATAAACAACTTTTGACATTTGAGAACGGTTAATCTTATCTTTGTAGGGAAAAAAGGACTTGATGCGATGAGCGCTTTGGAAAATCACCCTAAGATCAATGCAGCCATAAAATCTATTAATGCAGGTCTTAAGCTGTTTAGTAACAATTTTACTTTGTGCCCCTAAATAAGGTAGAATTAAGATTGTTTCTTTTTTGGGAACTGTGGTGGTTGGATTTCTCGGTCTGTTTTGCTGTCTGTTCAAAACATCATTGATGTTGTAATTGATAACACCAGCAGGGTAACCATTCTGTAACAACAGTTTCCTCAGTTCATCCAGACAAGATCGTAAAAGGGACGGCGACGAACAGATGCGAAAACAACGAAAAGTGAGTGTGCGGATGAGGTTTACTTTGTATTTCCTAGGTGTGAAGGAGTCCCATTTTGTGTACAGGCCGGTAAAGGTCTTCTTTCGGTAAATAGATGTTGAGAAAGTGTGATTGCATCGTTTGATGAGAATGTCCAAGAAAGGGATTGCATTGTTCTCTTCAAATTCAACGGTGAATTTGATGTTTGCGTGACAGTGATTGAGGTACTGCAGGAACTGGGTTGCCGTGTTTTTACTGTCGAACAAGGTGAAAGTGTCGTCTACGTATCGGGACTGCCAGGATTTTTACATCGGCAGAAACAAAACGTAGATTGCATGACAGGAAAACTGAACATTTTAAAGGGATCACTAGTGCCTGTCATGCATCCTGCTAATCGCAGACCACGTCACGTCAACTGGTCACAAACTTAAAATGGGACCACTTCGAAATATTAGCAAAAGGTCGCTCTGATATTATCCACATGCAAGATAAAGGAGACTCTTCTAATTCAAGAACTGAAACCGACCCTAAACGATAATGTAAGCAGCGAAAAGCTTTACCTCTATTAGTTTGCATCTTTTGTATGCAAATATTTTTTTGTGCTCAGCTTTTGTCATTGTTATTGTTACTTAGTTACTTATCTAAAATTTAAACTTAGTTGCTACTTGTATTACTAACGGTCACTTCTGAAGATGTATGTAGAAACATACGAAACGTCAAGTTAAAGTTAAATAATTTTATTTTCCAACATGCGTTTTATTGTCATGTTTGTAACTGCAGTTTGTGTGCTATTTCACATATTCATGTTATTAAAACGTCTCAATTTCGCTTTTACTGGTCACGTTTAAGCATAAAGGCTA
>JAHPZR010032953.1:25000-27500 GCA_019787425.1 Platygyra sinensis | reverse complement strand
CAAGGTGGTATGGCGCCAGGTCTTCGACCAATGCATGCGTGAAAGAAGTTTACCTGGATAAGGGGTACAGGCACTATGAATGTAAGACTTACAGTCTACTATGCCTCGGCGATGGAAACGGTTATGGCAAATGTGAGCCTGTATACAAGGCAATTGCATATGCGAGCCTGAACGAGACCGTCACCGTAGTCTCTGGTTGTAGGTGTAGTACGTAAGCGGAGTAGATCTGGGCGAAAATTGAAGCTGAAGCAAGAGGACGCCTTTTGAAAGCAACGACAAATAACAATAATAACAGTATTGTTAAAAATTTCAGCGTTATGTTAAATAAAAACGACTCTTAAAATGGAACGTCCCTTTTTGTTCATTTCCATCGACACGACTTGACATCGACTGTGGTAAAATCAAGAAGTATTGCTGAGACATTTGCACTCTCGATCAGCCCTTGCATAATAATCCAAATATTATTTTGCGTACAGTCTTTCAGGTCATACATTCGACTGAAATTAAAAAAGGAAAGGCAAAATAAATAACTCAGTATTAAAAACACAGAACCGTAAGTCTGAGAAAATCGTGGAAGTGCTTGTTACATTATCTTGACTCGGAAAGACTGTCTGAAACGAGTTTACTACAAAAAGCTGGCCTGAATACACATCAGGGTCTTCAGTTCAGACAGAGGAACTAAAATAATACAGTCAGAGACCAGATGACAAAGTGGTTCTCAGTATCAGCCAGGTAGAACAGTCTCAGATCATTTTCCAGGGCTCCTGGAGGTGGCGTATTTCTTTCAAAAAGACCGCTATCCAGGTACTGGTTTACCGTTTGGATCGCTAGTTTAAGCCCGGCTATTACTCTGGGAGAAAAGGAGGGGGTTCGTACATAAGGCAAAATTATGACACGTAATAAAACCTGGCGCATTTTTGTAATCAGGAGCTCCGCATTTGGGCATGGCTAAATGTATATATTAATGCCAGCCGCCCACTTAGGGTATGTACCTTTTAAAAGTTGAAACCCGAACTGAGCTTAAAAGCTTTTCATTTTCACATTCATTTTCTGAAAAAGTTGACACCTTCAGCCATAACAGTTTACCTTCGAATTTATTTAATTCACCAGTGCACGCGAATTTCGGATTGGCTGAGAGCACTGGAACGTCAATCAAATGTTAATCTATACCTCTCATCTTTCCCAGGGGAAGGGGTTTGTTTTCATACACAAATTTGCGAACGGAGAATGCGAAGAAATGCATAGAGGAAGCTTTGGATTCTCTGAATATCCGTGGGGAAGGAGAAAAATTAAACTGAAGGAAGAACAGGAGAGAGATTTCGGGGAATGATGTGTAAAATGGGATTAACCTACACGACTTCTACGGTTCGTGACATTTGTACATTTGCCGTTCTCTGTTGGGTCACTCGACCTTTTTGTCGCTTCACTCGTGCTTAAGAAGGGCAAGGAGGCATTTAAATTAGAGTAGACCAGAGCCGTAGATCGTGCTATGGCAAATTTTAAGAGGTCCTAGGACTGCATGATTTCCGCTGTTGTATGCATGTCGCTTCGCCGAGTTTGACACCTCTGTAATTTGCAATGTGTTAGTGTATTGTTTTGGCTCATTTTTTTTGCAACACATGTTTCTAAATCTCCAAGCATTTGCTTTTGAGGGACAAGATATGACGTTTTCTGTGAACGTGTTGCTCACTTGCATTTTGTATTGTGGCGCCGGGCCCGGCTGTGATTAGAACTGTTTACCTTAGTAAGGTTTTCATCGGAGCCGCCATGGCTTTATTTCGAGAAAGCTATACGCTTGTCTAGAGAAATTGTTTTGTTTCTTGCCGCTATCTGATCGAGCTTATGTTTCTGGCGCTTGATGTATAGGTTTATTCCTTCTTTAATCGCTCTGGTACCACAGGATTCAAATATAGCTCTTCACACGCAAGTTTGTTGACTATTTGCGTGATTCGGCTTAGGTTCATGTGTCATGTTACACTTCGTTCTCTGATTGGCTTATTTAATTGATCCATCAAAAGTGCTAAAAGTGGGTGGTGAGCAAAAACCATACCAAATGTGGCAGGCGGGAATTTCACTCGCGGTTTCGCCGCTCGCGAATTCCTCGCGGGCTTCGCCCGCGATGAAATATGGCGGCTCCGCCGCAGCTCCCCCGCTCACGCATCCCGCCAGCTACGCAGGCTAACATCTCCTTTAATTGGGCTCATTGAAACAATCATCAAATTCAAGTCGCAAAAACATAAAACTTGTCCCGGCTTCTGCTATTTTCAGCCCACCTCTTCCAAATCCTTTTAACTATCTTTAGTTCCTGCTGGTTTGGAGGCATAAAGTTTCAGTGACTGAAAATTGAAGGATTCAAGGCTAAGTAACGATCGGTTTTCTAACAAGTAACCTCTTGAAGATAATTACAGTCATGTCGCGACAGGACTATAATTTCAGCCCTTGTAGCAAGCATTGATGCTTAAGCTATATTCACACTTAGTAACTCTATATTTTATCAACC
>JAHPZR010032953.1:10000-17500 GCA_019787425.1 Platygyra sinensis | reverse complement strand
TTCTTCTTCTACAATTCGTGCTGGCTATTAATGTGATAAAGCGAAAAGCCTGATAACATTGACGAGAAAAGGTTAAGTTTCATTTATAATGTATCTTCTCATCCCAGTAGTGATTAAGTACACTATAAATGTAAAATCGTCACAGAATAATTTCGTTTTGTTCTGTTCACGAAATTAATCGTAGTCTCTTCGCTTGTCTCGTTGAAAATTATCACTGAAAATGATCAATGGATGCTGAAATTAACGACTCGCCCTCGACACTGCAGCAATATTTAGGTTTCACTACAACACGCAAACGATTCGTCACAGCCTCTTCACATTCCCACCAGTGCATTCCGCCCCCTTAAATACAATTGTTCCTGCCATAGCAAGCACATCAACATTAGTAGTAGAGCGGCTAACACTCATTTAATTCAAAACCTTATATAAAGAGAAAAGCTCGCCCTTCATCGCGTGCTCGCAGTTATATCCCAAACAATATGTTTCTTTTTCTTTGACTGATTATCCAATTGCTAAAGACTATCAAACCTGCCCACAAAATCCTCAGCATAACCCACAGAGAATGTCGAGGTAAACCCAATATATGAATACTTCCTCCTCTTTTACAGAAGAATAAATATGGCTGTTCTCAACTGTATCGGGATCAAATCTTCTCACACAAAAAAATAACTCAAAAATCGTAACTCTCTTTTACAAAGCTACACCAACCCCCTATTATACCGTTTATTTCAAATCGTATTATCAGTATTTCCTACAAGCTTTGACGCCAGCACCCACTTTCACATTGAAAGTCCTAGTATCAAACATATGACAATAAAACTTTAAGGATTTAAAGCAGGCCCAAAACATTTCTTTCGTGCTCTCTGTTGCTCTGTTGCTTGCTTGTTGCTCTCTGTTGTCGCTATTATTTCCAAAGAGCTGCAATCATGGATCCACAATCTGGGTTTACACGATTTTTTTCACACAAGAGAGCAATATTAACCTTGTTTGAAAGCAAAAGTTGAATTCAATATTTCAGAAAAAAAGAACGTTATGCCTATCATGCCTTTTCCTCTCTATTCAAAGCGCATTCGCGAATACAAAGTCTCATAGATATTCACTGCAACATGAGAAATTCTTAGCTCAACTTAGCCACCTCCCAAACCACTACCTCCTCAAAAATCAATTGAAATTTACTTTATCGTGTTCCATTCTCAGATTGCTTTGACAAAGAAAGGGTATTCAGCGAACCCAGTATGGAACCGCTGACAGATGAAGGCCACAATGCAGACGAAGATGCTGCAGGTAGCCCGGATGTAAAACGAGCGCCATTGCGGTCAAGGTGGTATGGCGCCAGGTCTTCGACCAATGCATGCGTGAAAGAAGTTTACCTGGATAAGGGGTACAGGCACTATGAATGTAAGACTTACAGTCTACTATTAACTTGTTAGCTCTAATTGAATTCACTCCCATGTGAAAACACAAAGTGTCGAGTTACCATTTGTAACTAAAAATAGCAATATCTCGCTTTGTTTGTTCAAACATTTCATGGGAACAAGTGGTGACGATTCGTCAGCTCTAATTAAATTTCCTCCCTTGTGAAAAACAAAAGTGTCAAGTTACTATTTCTAACTAAAAATAGCAAACATCTCGGGGAAACAAGTGCTCACGATTCATCACCTCTAATTGAATTTACTCCCTTGTGAAAAACAAGGGTGTCAAATTACCCTTTGTAACTAAAAATAAAAAGATCTCGTTACATTTGCATACAAGAAAAAAAACAATTGTCGCTTCCACTTATTTTGTAAACGTTAAAACTGTTTCAAATCTAAATATGTCTTTGAACTAGAAGCGACGATTCGTGACCTCTAATTGAATTTACTCGTTGTGAAAAACAAAAGTATCAAGTTACCCTTTGTAACCTGAAATAAAATACCGGTATCTCTTCCCATTTGTTAACCATCTTACTCATGAACTACTTCAAAACGCAAAACTCATCTCGTTCATATAACTAGCCACCATTAACACTGAAACAAACCAATGTATATAATGTAACTGTAACAATCCCCTCCAGTCCGGACTTCCGACTACTGCCGAGGACTGTTTCGTTATCTGAACTGTGGTAAACGATTTGATTACGGCACGCTCGACAGTAGCCGGAAGCTGGGAGGAGTCGCCGAACATTTGATTGACGGCAGCGAAAAACGGATTTGTTGGTTGAGCTTGAATGTTAGAGTCCGCATGTTATTGAAAGGCGCGGTAATACAATCATAGAACTCCCAAGACTTCTATATACCTCACTTAAGTTATCTTAAACAAGAAATTTTCTTTTTCTTCTTCTACAATTCGTGCTGGCTATTAATGTGATAAAGCGAAAAGCCTGATAACATTGACGAGAAAAGGTTAAGTTTCATTTATAATGTATCTTCTCATCCCAGTAGTGATTAAGTACACTATAAATGTAAAATCGTCACAGAATAATTTCGTTTTGTTCTGTTCACGAATTAATCGTAGTCTCTTCGCTTGTCTCGTTGAAAATTATCACTGAAAATGATCAATGGATGCTGAAATTAACGACTCGCCCTCGACACTGCAGCAATATTTAGGTTTCACTACAACACGCAAACGATTCGTCACAGCCTCTTCACATTCCCACCAGTGCATTCCGCCCCCTTAAATACAATTGTTCCTGCCATAGCAAGCACATCAACATTAGTAGTAGAGCGGCTAACACTCATTTAATTCAAACCTTATATAAGAGAAAAGCTCGCCCTTCATCGCGTGCTCGCAGTTATATCCCAAACAATATGTTTCTTTTTCTTTGACTGATTATCCAATTGCTAAAGACTATCAAACCTGCCCACAAAATCCTCAGCATAACCCACAGAGAATGTCGAGGTAAACCCAATATATGAATACTTCCTCCTCTTTTACAGAAGAATAAATATGGCTGTTCTCAACTGTATCGGGATCAAATCTTCTCACACAAAAAAATAACTCCAAAAACTCGTAACTCTCTTTTACAAAGCTACACAACCCCCTATTATACCGTTTATTTCAAATCGTATTATCAGTATTTCCTACAAGCTTTGACGCCAGCACCCACTTTCACATTGAAAGTCCTAGTATCAAACATATGACAATAAAACTTTAAGGATTTAAAGCAGGCCCAAAACATTTCTTTCGTGCTCTCTGTTGCTCTGTTGCTTGCTTGTTGCTCTCTGTTGTCGCTATTATTTCCAAAGAGCTGCAATCATGGATCCACAATCTGGGTTTACACGATTTTTTTCACACAAGAGAGCAATATTAACCTTGTTTGAAAGCAAAGTTGAATTCAATATTTCAGAAAAAAAGAACGTTATGCCTATCATGCCTTTTCCTCTCTATTCAAAGCGCATTCGCGAATACAAAGTCTCATAGATATTCACTGCAACATGAGAAATTCTTAGCTCAACTTAGCCACCTCCCAAACCACTACCTCCTCAAAAAATCAATTGAATTTACTTTATCGTGTTCCATTCTCAGATTGCTTTGACAAAGAAAGGGTATTCAGCGAACCCAGTATGGAAACCGCTGACAGATGAAGGCCACAATGCCAGACGAAGATGCTGCAGGTAGCCCGGATGTAAAACGAGCGCCATTGCGGTCAAGGTGGTATGGCGCCAGGTCTTCGACCAATGCATGCGTGAAAGAGTTTACCTGGATAAGGGGTACAGGCACTATGAATGTAAGACTTACAGTCTACTATGCCTCGGCGATGGAAACGGTTATGGCAAATGTGAGCCTGTATACAAGGCAATTGCATATGCGAGCCTGAACGAGACCGTCACCGTAGTCTCTGGTTGTAGGTGTAGTACGTAAGCGGAGTAGATCTGGGCGAAATTGAAGCTGAAGCAAGAGGACGCCTTTTGAAAGCAACGACAAATAACAATAATAACAGTATTGTTAAAAATTTCAGCGTTATGTTAAATAAAAACGACTCTTAAAATGGAACGTCCCTTTTTGTTCATTTCCATCGACACGACTTGACATCGACTGTGGTAAAATCAAGAAGTATTGCTGAGACATTGCACTCTCGCTATCAGCCCTTGCATATAATCCAAATATTATTTGCGTACAGTCTTTCAGGTCATACATTCGACTGAAATTAAAAAAGGAAAGGCAAAATAAATAACTCAGTATTAAAACACAGAACCGTAAGTCTGAGAAAATCGTGGAAGTGCTTGTTACATTATCTTGACTCGGAAAGACTGTCTGAAACGAGTTACTACAAAAAGTGGCCTGAATACACATCAGGGTCTTCAGTTCAGACAGAGGAACTAAAATAATACAGTCAGAGACCAGATGACAAGTGGTTCTCAGTATCAGCCAGGTAGAACAGTCTCAGATCATTTCCAGGGCTCCTGGAGGTGGCGATTTCTTCAAGACCGCTATCCAGGTACTGGTTTACCGTTTGGATCGCTAGTTTAAGCCGGCTATTACTCTGGGAGAAAAGGAGGGGGTTCGTACATAAGGCAAAAATTATGACACGTATAAAAAACTGGCGCATTTTTGTAATCAGGAGCTCCGCATTTGGGCATGGCTAAATGTTAATTAATGCCAGCCGCCCACTTAGGGTTGTACCTTTTTAAAAGTTGAAACCCGAACTGAGCTTAAAAGCTTTTCATTTTCACATTCATTTCTGAAAAGTTGACCACCTCAGCCAAACAGTTGGAACACTTCGAATTTATTATTCACCAGTGCACGCGATTTCGGATTGGCCTGAAGAGCACTGGACAGTCAACAAAATGTATCCATAACTCCTCATCTTCCCAGGGGAGGGGTTTGTTTTCAATACACAAATATTGCGCACGGAGACACTGTCAGCACTATCACACCGCCCTAGTCATGGTATAGCTGCGTAGACTCAACGGTATCGTTGTCCTGGTGTTTGCCTGTCCTTCGTACTTGAGAGACACATTGTAGATAGCAACCCGGAACTTCTCCCCTGACTCCTATCTGACTTTCGGTGTATATGAGCTTTCACCATTTCCCCACAGCTCCTCCCTTCTGGTGACATTACCTCTCCTTTCTCTCTTCATGTGTAGAGTATCCTTTACTCCCCCTCTTCACTCCTTTGCACTTCTTCCTAAATTATATATACATCATGCACTCTCCTGTTCTTCACAATAGTTCCCTTATCATCTACCGCGTCCCGCTCAGCAGTATACTCCTTCCTCTTTCACACAACTATATGTCACAACCTGTGTGCTCTGGTTCTTGTTCCACTTGCCTTACTACACCTGTGCACACACCACTATCCTACACTCCCTGCTTTTCTGCTGTGCGCACCCAGACCCCATCTGCCGTCTCTCGTTGAATCTGTCGTTGTCTCACATCTACTTTGTTATGTCTTGTTAGTGTCTCCTGTCTGTCACCCGTTCTCCTGTCATAGTATTCTGTCATCTCTTCCCCTCCTTTCACCTTTTTCATCAGACTACATCGTGTGTCTTTCAATACCGTTGTTGTCTCCTCCACTATGGCTTTTTTGCTGTGTTCGCATGGTGCCATACCTGCTCACTGTAGTCGTTTTGTTGCATAGTGTCCGACACGTTACGTTACACGCTGGTACACCTTGACACGCCTGCCCCCAACTGTGATGTTTTTTCTGTATTCAGTATACACGGCTGTTACGCAGCTTGATGTCTAGCCACTATTTCTGTGCTGTGTTCTATGTCACGTCTCTTGTCCCCTCCCACACTGCGCCACCCCCACTTTTACACGCTCATCACTACTCACACCGTGTGTGAGTTATGTTGTCTTTTGGTAGTATAAACCACTTTAGTGATAACGCATCTTTCACACTGGCTTTAGGCTAACTTTCGTTCTGTGCTTCACAAACACCGCTTCTTGTGGCCATTCGCCCTCTGTCTAATGTCATTTCCGTAGTGCACCCGTGTCTCCCCCGTCCGCCGCCCGCTCCGGTCATGAGGCACACACACCTTCACAAACCAAAATTCACACACCTATTTGAGAGAGTCTTATAAAAATGTGGACGCGCACGTGTAGAGAAAATCATCACCGCGTATTGTTCAATCATCGCACGCCCCGTTTTCGCCGCTCGCGAAATTCTCCGGCTTCGCCCGCGATGATGAAATATGGGGCTACCTTGCAACGTAACCTGTCTCTTTTTTTTCCTGCCGTCTCCCGCATCCAGATAGTTCCGCAAAGGCCAACAAACAACATTCTCCTTTAATGGTCCATTGAAACAATAATCAAAATTTCAAGGTAGCAAAAAAACATAAAAACTTTGTCACGGCTTCTGCTATTTCAGCCCACCTCTTCCAAATCCTTTTAACTATCTTTAGTTCCTGCTCGTTTGGAGGCATAAAAGTTCAGTGACTAAAATGAGGACCAATGGCTAAGTAAACGATCGTTTTCTAAACAAGAATCCTCTTGAAGATAATTACAGTCATGTCGCGACAGGACTATAATTTCAGCCCTTGTAGCAAGCATTGAGGGCTTAAGCTATATCACACTTTAGTAACTCTATATTTTATCAACTGCTGGTTTTACATCTCTTTTAAAATAAGCATTAAAGTGCCTTGGTCGATTTATTGTTCTGGTTCAGATTCGCGGTCATTTAATATGTCGAGTGCCGTTTAATCCTGGCAATTTGCACCATTTCAGTATCGAGCGGACACGATCGACTGCCTCAATTGTAAGTCACGATCGAAAACCAATCTAATGTAGTATATGGTTTACCATTAAATGTTTGAGAATTTTAATATAGATTGATTGATATAGTATAGATGACATTATTGCAAGACTTTTTAGTAATGTTCATGAAAAAGCCACCAACGTAAGACGTAAACAAGTTAGCACTTTTGGTAGAAAAATGGTGTTTATTGATTCACAAAAACGGGGAATATTTGCCCTTTAACTTTTAACCACTATGTGCGCCATACTTGACGCCCTCTTTACCTAGAAGATCGCTTTCCAGAAAAATGTTCAGTACTATTCCAAAACGATGTGCGAGGGTTGCGCATCAGGTTTCCAAACGCGAGAAACATTTTTAAACCACGAGGCCGCAGGCCAAGTGGTTTTAGTGTTTTCGAGGTTTGGAAACCTGATGAACCCGAAGCACGAAGGGATTTTGAAATTACTATCGCCAACAAAAGAAAATTTTTAGTTTAAGTTATCATTTGGCATAGAGTTCCCGAATTCAACTATTATATTGAGACGTGAAAATGCGCATGCATGCCTCAAAACAATAAGCACGATGCAGGATCCTATGCCACCCAATTGCGGCGCTGTGACAAATTTTTGAATATATCATCAACTGACGTCCAGGGTTGTTTACCTAGCATGTTGCCAGTTCCGAGCGAACACACGCTTGCTTCGCAGGGCAAAAGGGCAGAGTGCAG
The DNA here is from genome assembly GCA_019787425.1 of Platygyra sinensis. Lineage (NCBI taxonomy): Eukaryota > Metazoa > Cnidaria > Anthozoa > Scleractinia > Merulinidae > Platygyra > Platygyra sinensis. The sequence continues at coordinate 10,115 of JAHPZR010032953.1, read as the reverse complement.
ATTTAGACCTCCTTCTAAAAACTAGTGAAGGAAGAGGAAAAGTGTGTGGCCAGGGTGCCCAACTTTTTTTTTTTTCCTTCCCCGAGGAACAGTGTGCATTTGGTCTGATTAAAAT
>JAHPZR010032953.1:0-5000 GCA_019787425.1 Platygyra sinensis | reverse complement strand
GACGGTGTGTGACAGTCTATCCTTTACCCTCTGCTATGTGACTCATATGTGTGAGTTCCTGGCCCATCGACTGGCACTCTTCGCCTGTAGCACTCTTCCTCCTCTTTCTCTCTTCGTGTGTCCGTCCCCACTGCCCCATCTCCCCCCCTACTTTTGCTATCCCCTTTTTTGTTCTAGGGTCGGGTCCTTCTTACCACACATTTCCCACCATGGCTCAGGCGGTTCACTGTGCCGACCTTTATATTGCACCCCCTGCTGTGTCTGTATGTTCGGTCTCACCTCGTGACTTCTTGTTCTTCTGTGTCGCCTTTCCACTCATATTTCTACTTCTGCCCATGTCCTCTGCTTGTCTGTCACGTGTCTATTCTGTTACTTCGTCCCCAGCAGCGTCCGCCACTGTGTTGTATGTGTACCCTACCTTCACCTACCTTCTTGCGATTATCTGTCTACACTGCACCAGTCCACCCCTTTCAACTATTTTACTCGACTCGTGTGATCAGCATCCTTTCACATAGTGTCCGCTACAAGTACTCATCCACTTCTTCACCCTCACAACGCCTGCTTATGTCTCCTGTACTCTCCACGTTGACAGTTTGTACACTTTTCGCTCGATCTTCTCCTCTCTGTTGTCCACGCACGTTTTATTGCTATCCCCTTTGTGTTTCCCCACCACTCCGTTCTCGCCTCTCTCCGTCGCGTGTCCACTTCCCTATCCCGTCCCCCGTGCACACTGTCCCCTTTTATTGCGTCTGCTCGCGCCTTCTAGGGCACCCGCTGTCTTTCGCCTGTTGCTTCACCTGTGGTAGTAGCTATCCCTGGTTATTCCTCCTGTCCACTCTATGTCTTTCTTTCTGTCTTACTGGTATGTTTGGCACGGTACCCGCTGTTCATGTCTCCACGCTGCGGTTCCACACCTCACAGTCTCGTCATATCACTGCGCGTCGCTGCACCAAACTCTGTACTCTTCACTCTCCCGTGAACGTCCAGTTCTCCGCTCTTTCGTTCACTCTCTTCGATGCTGTTGCTTGCACCCTTTCTTTACATCAGCCCCTGCCTGTGTTCGTGTGCCGATGCCTCGTCTGGTCTTCCCGTTTTGCGTCACTCGGTCCTTGTGGTCTGCTGCCGTATTTTTCCCGTGGTGACCATCCCTTTCCTTTCTCTTGACTCCTGACAGCACACGAACCACAGTCATATCGCTCTAGTACGCACGTTGCTTGGCTTGTCGTCGCGGTACATATTCTTTCTGTCACGTCTTGTCGAGTTGGACTGCGTTAGCTGACTATGGTAGAGCGGCATCACAATACGAAGTGCGTGTCTGTGCTACATACTTACGAGTCTGTCGCCGAACCGATGTTCCTCGTTGACTTGCCCCAGACGACGGTTACTGTGGACTGTGCACCTCACCCACCTGTGTTCCCGGTGCATGTTTGTGATTTGTCCACTCTGCTCGCGTACGCGTGTTTCCTCGAGAGGAGGGTCTGCGCCGCGCCGCACGGCGCACCAGACTGCATGTTGTCGATAACCGCATCGATTTTGCAGTTGGGTCCACTGCAGTATGTCACCAACGCACCCCAATCGAGTTGGATCGTCACCCCGGGGCATGGCGACACCCACACTTACGTTGCACGCGCCGCGACCTATATAAACGGTGTCTGTATATACGCTACGACACCGCCGCGACTAGTGACGCCCTCACCCCACCACTCCACCACGACTACTTTAAATACATGCTTAGACTCTCACGCAAAGTCCATTATCGCCATTTTCTTATTCAGTGTGTGTGCTCGTTGTTGCACACAATGTGTGCACGATTGTGATGCCTGCAAGTCCACATACACGATGGATACGAGTGTCCACTCCTGTGAAAAACAAGTGTCAAATTCCAGTTTTTTAATAGAAAATAACAAATATCTCGTTTTATTATCCACGCACTTCGCAGGTCAACTAACGCTTTAAGGACGAGTACAAATCACGCGGTATTGTCCTCCGCGGACAGTTAGCCCGGTTCCTGCCGTGGCCCCTCCGTTCGCTGGATTCCCGCGCCCTTCCGTTCCGCTTCGCCTACTTCTACTTCCAGCCTCCGTCCCTCCCCCTCCCTCACTTGCCTCTTTGTCTTGTTGGCTCCTCCCTTCTCTTCTTCGTACTGTCCTGCTTCCGCATCACGCCTTATGTCCTTTGCCTCCACCTTCCCCTTCCTCCGCATGTGATGTACTGGTATTGTCACCTCTCCACGTGGCTCGTGTCGCACCACTATAGACACTCCCTGGGTTCACCCACGGCTGCATCGCTCATGACCTACCCCCCCCTTCTTCGTCCGCCTCCCTTCTAACTTACACACCCCACGCCTATAATCGCACTCACTAGCACTGACTCCTCTCAGCTAGCTCTTATCACTTTTGTGTGTCCCCCGTGCCCCTCCTACACACCACACCCTATATGCCTTCTACCTCTGTATATCCCTCACACATGTATCCGTCTCACTTCTTCCTTCGGCTTTGACCCATACTTACAATCTTCCGGCTACACCGCTCCGTGCCATGGTCACACCTACCCCGTGCATTCCTGCGCTCCCGTCTGTGTCATCGCTACGCGACACGCTCGTGCCACGATTGCGAGCCCCTCCTCCTCTTGCCCACGATCACCATCGTACCATCTTCTCTTAGTTGTCCTTTGTTCATATCACTCACCCCCACAGTCCCACTCCTTTAGTGTTTCTCCTTCCACCCGTCCTTTAACTGCATTCTGCGTTCTCGCACTGCACTCTAGTTTGTGTTGATCTCACACTTCTCCCACCCGTCGCTGTTGTGTCCTCGTTGTCATTGTCCACTCTTATCTCCCCACCACTCCGCACCCTTTTTGCTCCGCCGCCTTAGTTTGTCACCCCACTCTCCCGTTGCGTGTCACCATATGTTTGCTGCTTTTACTCATCTCGCATCATTGCTGCTTCATGTCCCTCTATCCACTCTCCACTTGTTTCCTCCAATCAGCTATCCCCTGTTGTCTTTACTCACACTACAACCCCACAACTCTCCGTACACATTTCAACCACGTGTCTATCATGGGATCGAGCGCGCCGTAGCTTGAGCACAGGAGATTCATCGCGACTCTCACGTGACACCTCATCCATACTTATGTATTGCTGATATTCTCCCATTTGTGTAATATTAACAACCAGTTTGATCCATCTCAGACTCACACTACATGTTTTTAATTCATATAAAGTATAAATTTATACTGATATGCCACACTGTCCATACATATACGAACATGAAATACCCAGATTTGCTACAGCTTGTCAGAGAGGTGGTATAACCCAGCCTCACCAATACTGCTACTATCTCACACTCACTGTGAATACGTCTTTCTGCTCAGTCTCCACGTCCGCTTCACGCGATACCTGCGCACTCCATATTATTAGGCACTCTAGGTATCTGTTTACCGATCGCAGAGAACACGTGACCCATTATATGTCCTCACAGCCCTTACACCCGTCGCGATAAGCGAGACTCACAGGCAGTCACACACGCCACACGGTATAGCCTGTTGCTTCACACTATGGTCGCGCTCATCCACAACACACTCTTACCCTCGACCCACAATCCCCAAATTGTGTCCCCCATCTTTGTAGTCTTTCGCTTTTAAAAAGTGTATGTATCATCTATGCCACACCACTAACACGAGCATGTGAAACAAACCCAATGGATATAAATGTACCCGTAGACTAACCGCAGGCCTGACCAGTAGCGATCTACAACATGTATAGGTGACCGCGAGCCGCGGGACGACGTTGTCGTATACGTGTATGTTTGTATCACACACGGTACGGATGCACACGCACGCTCTCGTCGCCCTGAGGGCACCCAGCCGTCCCACGATACAAGTAGGCTGACCTCTCGCCGCGCACCCTTCACACTCCAGTGTTATTCGCTCTGCAAACTGTTGTTCTGTGTGAGTATGTCATCGCTTGACTGGACCATACCTATTATCACGCGTCTCTCCGCTTGCGCGCGGAGTCAGTGCGGCAAAGGTTAGTGAGTGTCCGCGCACACGGCACACATAGTGTTGTCAGGTAAGCGCGGTAATACAATCATAGAAGCTCCCACGCTGTCTTATACACTGATTATCACTTCAACATGGGTTATTTCATAACTGCACACGATAATATATTAGTTATCATCTGACAACAATTCGTTGTCACAGTGTGGTTAATAAGTGGTTAGATAATGTGTGGGCGTTGTGTGAGATAGGCGTTGGATCTACACACTGCTGCAATACTGCATGACACACGCGTCATTGAACAGTCCGACGCACGCTGCTATAACTGTCAGATTATGTATGACATTGAGTGCGGTCGTACAGCGGCATAGTGGTCGGCCAGTGACCAAAGCCGTAAATGATCGATAGCGAATTGCACATTATTTTTCGGTCGTAGGACAGAAGTCTGTAATTTGTACACTGACTTGGTTCGTGTTGTAGGAGCACGCACGCACGATCAATTAAATTACCGTATTATTGTGTGACACGATGCACGCACGCTGTTCTCGTTGAAAATTATTCACTGGAAAATGATCAATGGATGCTGAAATTAACGATGCCCTGGACACGGAAGCAATATTTAGGTTTTCACACAACACGCAACCGATTCGTCACAGCCTCTTCACATTCCCACCGCAGTGCAGAGTTTGCCGTAACAGCGTTGGCTATGAAATGTCAACTGTACCTGCGAGCACGCACGACGGCCGCATCGCGCCATCACCAAATCTCATACAACACACCACGCACATAAGAGTGATAGCGCAGCTGGTTTCAAAAATTGTGTAAGAAGGCAGATGGGTGAATATACAATTACCAAGTGAAAGGCAAAATATACCTAATATGAGTGAAAGATGAAAGAGATAGCCCTAGCTAGAGAAACGAGCGAGTAGATGGGACATCACATGCGCAGTGAGTAGGCACACTACGAGAATGATTGACATCGCGTTCAGAGATTGAACACGACC